>VWZU01019646.1:458382-468528 GCA_013397095.1 Sterrhoptilus dennistouni
AAAAAAAGTGAGCCATCACAGAATGGAATCACCCAGCTCACTGGGGCTGCAGACTATCAAAGTGGTCAGGGCAATCCAAGGAAGAATAACAAACTAAATAAATAAATAAGTAGAAAGCTAAATTACATGTCCTCAAATAAAAGGAGAAAGAAAGAGGCCCAGCATGCATATGGGAAGACTGCTCTAACAGCTTAGTCAACACACTCGGATCCTGCCTACACATTCCAGAATAACAGAATTGTAAGGGTTGGAAGGGATCTTGAAGACTGTCCAGTCCCAACTCCTTCTGCCATGGCCAGGGACACGTCCCACTAGACCACGTTGCTCAAGGCCTTATAATGGGCATTAAAAAAAAAGACCTCTTCAGCAACCAGAATTTCACTTTTCCTGGAAAGGAGTAATTTATTACATTTTCTGCAACCTAATAAAATTAAATTGTAAGCATACATATGTCTAAATTAATGAATGAGAAAAATGTCTAAATAAGTAATTCCTAACACAAGTCACATGCATTAGTTGCAAATGTTCTGACATACTTCTCTGGCTTAGAGGATAATTCTTTAACCATGCTATCTACTCCCTAAAATTAATAAAACATATATGAAAAAGATAGTGCTAAGCTTTCTAAATGTATTACAGCTAAGTTTAAGATCATGATGAACCTTAAGACATTTTATGCTTGCAAGTCCTTTTTTTTGATAAATAGACAAAGAATTTTTAAAAACACACTTGAATACAGCTTTTCAATGAATCATAATGTAAAAATATTACACTCCAAAAATGAGCTGTTCTATCAAAAGCATTGAGCCATGGATTCAAAAGGTGTTACACATGTACTTCTATGAATGTTTTTTGCCTCTCAGCAACTCATCACTGCAGAAGCAAAAAAACCCCAAAACACTGAGACGCTGCATTCAGAACCATCAGAGGCTGAAAACTGCAATAGGACCTGAGGTGTGTGACCAGCTTTGCTAAGAGCTGATGCTGTACCATCTGCTGAGGACATTTCTACAGAGCCATGCCAAAAGTTTGCTCCACAGAACTAGGTCCCACAGGCTCTCCCTGCTGATGCAAAGCTCCACCTGGGGCACAAAACTTGTCCAGTATCTTCAGCAACATCACCCAACTCTCCAAGCACCATCAGTCCTGCTGCCCCTCACTACACATCTGTGATCTCCAGGGATTTGCACCTCAGTTCAGGATTGGTCACCTTTAGCCAGCCACTGCTGAGCACTTGTACTTAACTGCAGTCCAGAATCAACCTCTAAACCCTGTGGAAATACCCTGACAATTGAGTTAGTCAACTGGATGAAGGAGGAGGCTGCTCACACTGGAACAATGAGGACAGCAAAAGTTTCCTGAGCTTCAGTCAGTGGTCTCAAGCAGATTTATTCAGCAACTTTCCAGTCACAGTGTCTAAGGAGGAAAACATATCCAAAAGGATAGAAATAAAACAAGCGGCATCTTGAAAGAATTTTCTGATGGTTAAAACTCAAAACTAAACAAAGAAGGTTCTCTCCTTTTACTTATGTTGTCAAATATCTTTAGGAGGATTCAAGCCAGATCACTCAATACGAATTTTTTTTTCCATTAACTATTTTCAAACAATGTGCATTCCTGGCATAAGCATTTACTAATACAGAATTCTCTTCACTGCTTTTTTACCAGAGTAAATTCTTTCACTTTTGATATTTCAATGCTCATTAGTACAAAAAATTTAATACATATGAAGTCACTTGATTTCAACAAGTTCATTCCTGGCCGGGGGGGGGATGGTGTTTGGGTGGTTTTTTTTTGTTGTTGTTTTTGGTTTTTTTTTCAAACGAGCTAGCAGATGTGAGCCAGGATGCACCCAGTTCAAATTCTCCCCTTGGTTCAATATACAAGTCATGGGAAGCGAAAATCCCTCCTTTTACCAACCCTAAGGCAGGGATTTAAGGAATGAAACATCAGCTAATCCTTTCTATCTTAACACTGGCTCAATGCAATGCTTAGTGGGAGAAAAAAAATTGCCAGAAACTCTCAAGTCTCTCGGTCATGAGTACGTTGACACAAATACAAGGAATAGCACAAAATGTCCATCCTGTATCCCGCTCTAAAAAGATTCTGTTCAATCTTTGTTGCAGTGCAAGGTGACACCATTTTGCTTTCAGTTGGAACAGCAGCTCTAATACTTTCGGCTGTTAAACCTTCCCCTGCAAAAGCCTCAGAACAAAATAGATTAAGCCACAAGAAAGCAACACAATGATAAATGAGACAATTAACAACACAGTGAAATGAACGGTTTTAAACTGAACAATGAAATAAATGAACAACACCACACTGAGGAAAGGAAACTAACAGGTTGTTTTCCCAAGCTACTGGACTACAGTGCTCATTGTACTGTCAGTAGTAACACTAACAACCACAACATCTTTGAAGTGCTCAGTATTTCAGGTCCCTGTCAGCACAGATGCAAGTGTTTTGCCCAAGACACAGATGAAAAAAATGAAAGAAAATCTAAGCTGAATCTGTTTATATTAAGACTCCATCAGAAAGATTTCTCTTTTCCTCACTCACAACTGTTATGCCAAGAATAAATATCTTGTTTTTTCAAACGATAACTGATCATAGGTAGTTCCAGGCTTCTGAATCCAACAGCCAGAAAAATATTGATAAAGAAGATCACATCATTTCACATTTTCTTAGGGAAGGAAGACTACCCCCTCAGTAAAGCTTCAGAAGTTCTCTTGACAGGTGATGTTGCATTAAAAATGTCTCAATTTATAAACATTGTTAAAACATTATTTCTCAGTCCACACCCTCACTACTCTTGTTTCACCATTTCATACCTGTACCAAATCAAACCAAATGCAATTTCCACATGCAAACAAACCAAATGTGTGTATAACCCATCCCACCAAAATGCAGCTTCCAACATCTCAGTTTTTCAGTGGTCCTCTTCACAGATGCATAAGCATAACCAAGAGGCAAAGAAAAAGCACTGACAGAAGGCATAAACCTTTAGGAACAACCAGGCCACTGCAAAACAAATCAATACAAAATCCAAAGGGACCTACTTAGCAATTCTCACTCTGTGAGCTATTGGAGGAAATAGTTCCAGCAGATGCTACACAAACTAAAGACATTTGCTATCCTTGCTTTTCAGAAAAACAGGAAGAGGCCCAAGCAGTAACTTAAGGTTAGAGGGCACCACCAAGATCCTAATTAGATCAGCACGAGGTCTGCCATATATATAGATATATATCAGTCAGGGATTAGTGCCCCTCTCCAAACACCTGCCTCCACAAAAACAAACCAAAAGATGAGGTCAGGCAGGGAAGCTGTCAAAAGAAACTTTTGCATTGGTTTTAACTGCGATATCTCTGCACACTGATGATATAATAAATCCTTCCTGGAAAAAGTCTAGGGTATACAGAACCCCTGGGAAGTGCAGCTTAAACATCCAAACAAAACTGGCTTGATCTTCATTATGAGTACTGAGTCAGATATCTTTGCTTCTTGATCTCTAAGATGGGGTGTGGCTTAATAATCACTAAAGAATCTGAAACAAAAAAATTGTTTCAAGGACAGCTCCTAAAACAGCCTCCCACAATCACAAGTTCTGTAAAATGCAGAATGCTATGAGCAACCGGGCTGTAACATTCTGAAGTACCAACCTATGGAGCCAAAAGGTCCTGTAGCAGGCCCAACCCATCAAACATAAGCCTCAGCGCTGTGAATTAATAGGGGAATTTGCATCATGAAGAAGCCTGTTCTGTTCCTCTACATTATTTTCAAATGACAGTGCAGCATTTGGGATCACTCCTTTCCCTTCACTATTTACCCATACCCTCAGGAAACAAAGATAATGCCTCTGGGTTTAATTAATTAAAAAGCCTTAATTACATCATGAACTGAACTGCTGGATTTTTAAACATGCTTTAAGTAAGGCAGCCTGATTCTGGCTTTTAACTGCTGAACAAAGAGACCGACTCATGTAGTTAACAATCAAACTGGACATGACACAGAGAGAAAACACATCTCTCAGCATGCCACAAGCTCTATATGGGAATGATCAAAGATAAGCAACATGCAAGAGAAATGGTACAATAGCCGACTCTTTTCCTCTGCTTTGTATGTTCTGACAAGCGGTTTTGTGATAGTCAGTGACTAGATTTAGAAGCCCTTAAGAAAATCTGTATGTGTGCACATCAAGAAGAGCATAAACACCAAAAGAGCTAATTTGAACTCACAGACAGAACTTGTTATCATCTTGTAAAAGCATTCAGAGAGCTTTCATTGAAAATGCCACCTTTACACTGTGTCAACAGAGAAGTTATTTTCAGCTAGTGAAAATGCTTTTCCCTGAAATGCTGAAACATTTCAAGTCTCATCAGAAAAGCAAGTAATGAAGAGAAGTACTTTTAAAGACTCAGAGCATCATCTAGAGAGAGCTCTCCTACCAATAAGCCCGTATGTCAGAAGCAGGGTTTGGCTTGCAAATAAGGTTCAGGTAATAAAACTATTTCTGGAACAGTTTTATATTGCAGAATTGCTCATATCAGAATAGTATGTTTCTACATATAAATAACATCACAAATCAGTAACTACATGTCTATTACACTTTCACAATAAACAGAGGTGTTTAAGTAAAAGTACATTTAAAGCAGCTCACTATATTTTTGCAGGCAATTCCTGGATACTTACCATGGAGCACATTAGGCAGATTCTGCAAGACATTCCAAGGAAGATATTTGTCAGGGTATGCCAGAGACCTGCTTGACCAATTATGTTCAAATGTCACAATGGGACTAGGCCCAAGGGCAAAGACAACAAATATCAACTCCTTTCAGCAACTTGGCTATAATATGGAACATGAGCAACAACAAAGAGGATCCAAGAGCAAATCATTTGCATTCGAAGAAACAGTGGCACCAGAGAGTTCGGTGAACAAAGCAGGAGTTTTGGAACATATTTGTTCAATTTCTCAGTTGGCAATTTACGTGCTGGCAGAGTAAGTAGCCTTGTCTAAAACTTGTGTGAGTGTACTAATAAGTTGAGTAATTTTACTAGGAAGTTCAGTGCCAAGTCAGTGCAGAGTTAAACTAATCTGTTTCAGACAAATGAAACTCCACTGGAGTAAGAGCCAGTGCATTGTTACCACCAGTCTATAAAAATTAATTTATGTCCAGTTGTGCCAGGTTAAGTCTATGCCTGAATATAGCACAACTATAGTCAGCTAAATCAAACTCCTTTTCCAATTAAAGACAGGGGGAAAAAAGCATTTTTCTTTTAATTTTTTTGATATAACTGAATAAATATAATGAAATAGCTGAAGTTGACAACACTGTATGTAGGACAGCAATGCCTGAGATTCATTCAGAGCTATGCCTAAAGAAAATAATGGCTGTAAAAATGTTCAGATGCTACCAGTAAATTTGCATTAATTCAAATGATTCTTTGATGAAAGAACATAATGCTGAATAATCATGGGAAGAGTTGGCAGTGCTGTGGTACAATCATACCACATGGTCTCATAAAGCTCATTTGTTCATCTTGTTATCATATACTCCCATTGCAAATAAACTGATGAACAGATGCTTTCCCACTCCCATTAGAAGCAGAAAGACAGTTCCCAAAAAGTAGGAAAGAACCAGATGAATAGAACAGCAATGTTGAAACAAAAGATGCCCTGCTCTTCTGAAGAGCTTCTCCTCCCCCTGTCTCCGGAGTGCTCCGCCCCATTCTGGGCTCTCCAGAAAAGACAAGCAGCCACTGGAAAGAGTCCAGCAGAGGGCTATGGGGATGAGGAGGGGACTGGAGCATCTCCCTTATGAGGCAGCCTGAAGAAGAGATGACTTCAGAGAAGACAGGGGACCTTACCAGTTCATGTACCTTAAGGGCAGGTGTCCAGAGGATAGAGCCAGACTTTTTACAGTGAGACCCAGCAAAAAGACAAAGGGTGACTGGGAAACACAAAGTTCTATATAAATAAGAGAAAAAAACTTCTCTCCTTTAAGGGTGACAGAGCACTGGAACAGGCTGCCCAGGGAGGTCATTGACTCTCCTTCTCTGGAGATACTCCAGATCCACCCGGATGTGATACCATGTACAACCTGCACCTGGTGAACCTGCTTTAGCAGGGAATGGTACTGGATCTTCAGAGGTCCCTTCCAACCCCAACCATTCCTTGATTCTGTGATTCATGACCAATTTGCTCTTTTCTCCTGCTAAAAGAGCAGTATGGGATTACAGAAGTGCTCACAAATTAAGCCACCAATAAAAGCAGATGAAAACACAATGGCCTAAGTAGAAACTATTGCCTCATTTACTCAGGTTATGCATTCCAGTTGTCATCACTTTTAGGTTATTACCACATGATGGCCTATATTATATAAAAGACACAAAAACATGCTACCTTTGAGTCCTTAAGTGATGCTTTGCATCATAACTAACATGCTTTCAGCAGCAATAATATAATAATGACAACGATAACGATAATGAGGATAATGACAATGCCCTATCATGAGTAACAGAAAATTTCTATAGTAAAATCTTTGTGTGTGGACATGTACATTTGTACACATGAGAGACATAAACAAGAATGACAAGGGGGTATAAGAAACAGCAAACCCTTTCAGATAAACAAGTATTTTTCATACAACAGATTTACCTGAGACTCTAACTCCTCCAATTTACGTTTCCTGGCATGAAGAGCTTTACTTGGAAAGGCCCAAAAATAATTGGAAGTTCCAATTCTATCAGTGTCCACCATGCCATCATCAACAAGGCTTTGCAGAATCTCTTTCACTGACATCGAGGCTAATAAAAGCCAAAAAAAAAAGTAAAATTAGAACCACATAGCAGCTGGACTATGGAGAATTATGAATGTCACAAGCCACCACCTACAATCATCTGGTTTTTTTTCCAGTCAGCTAGCTGGAAGATTTCACAAGGATAACATGCCCAAAGCTTCAACAGCACATCGCCCATGTATATTTCGACTAGCATTTTAGACATTTAAGATATTACAGAGCAGATATTTAATACCTGAGTGCAAAAAATGATTCCATACACTGCAAGTTAGACACCTTAGAGCCTAAGCAAGCCCCCATCCCATATCACTTTTAACTCTACAGCCCTGCCACTGACCAGTCTCCCATTCTAGCTATATTTTCTGTTATTAAAATCATAACCCTAAGACTGTAGCCAGGAAAATTGACACTGTATGATCTGTCCCAAAAATGATTACTTGCTCAAGAGAAATAACTTTTATAAACACTTACTAATCCCTTTTTCTTTTGGAGCAATCTTCTCTAGATCCTTCAACTGGAAGACATCTTTCTGTGCAAAACGTGAAAGCCACTTCAGTTCCAAATGACAGCATCATCTAAGCCTGAGTGTTTTTTACACTAAATCAATGCCAACAAAAGTAAGTAGGAAATACACTGCATGTTTTGGTTTTGCTAGGGAAATAGCCTGCATATCCCTCAATAGAACTGGAACATTCTGAGAATTAAATTATAAGAAAAACACTACTATTGTAACAAGCCCTGCTCTTTCCTTTGGTGATCTGAAGTCATCATATTTCATCTCAAGTTAGACTGTCAGCACGGATGCAGCACATAGCTCAAGTACTCAAGTGTCTCAGTATTTTTTCTAAAAGGTAAAACATGGTGTATTGCATGTGCCACCAATACAATTGTAGTTCAGCTTTTGGATCTCCAAGTTTCTTCTCCCCAGGGACCCTTTCCAACTCTGTTCTCAGTTTTTCTAAAGCTCAGATTTCTTCTTCCTCCCATAAAATGTGAGATACTTCCTAATTTCCTGCTGTCCCCTCTTATTGTAACAGACTCAAAATGAGAAGATGTGGATAAGAAGCACATGAAGAATTTAACATCACCTGTGCATCTTCATTCCCTGGCTCCACCGGCAGATGAGCCATCTGATCAGAAGTGAAATGAATGAAGTTTTGCCTCTGTAATTTACACCCTGATGTCACAAGGCATCAGTGAAATGCATGCCAGGATATAGAGTTTAGCTACAGCTACAGTTAAGCTTCTTTTAGGACCTCTCTTCCCAACAATGTAAATGCAGGACAATTACAAGTTACTTACTGTTTCAAAAAAGATCTCCATCATGCGGGCCCTCTTCTCCTCAAAACTCAGACCTTTTTTCTTGGACTAAAACAGGGAAAAAAAGAAAAAACCAAACCAAGTCATTCAGCCATCTGAGTAATTAACATCTGCTCAGAATTCAAATCTATTTACCTGTAAGTTATATTTGTCATCTTTTAAAATGCCTTACCACTAAGCCCAGACTTTCAGATAAACTCCTTCTTTGCAAATAATCTCTACACTAAGCTCACCTATTAAATGGAGGGACCTACCTTTAAGTTCAGAGCCAGCCAATCCCGCTCAGCCTCAATGCTCCTTGACACATACCAATGCCAAAATATGTATTTATACCAAACTCACACAAATGTTTAATAATCCTTGAAAAGATAAGGGGTTTTCTGTTTGGTTTTTCTTTAAGAATTGCTTTCTGTGTTGTGATATACAGACAGTAGTGTGAGTTGTAAGCCATTCAGGTTTTTGTCAGGAGATAAAGAGCATTTTCAGGTGTCTTTCTTCAAAGGTCCTAACCAACTTTATAATTTCAAGATCACATTTTTAAAACCTTGCTGCTTTTATTTCTTTTCTCTCTGGTTGTGAGAGATGCTCAAGCATTAAATAACTTGGGTTGAACCACAAGCAAAAGGCAGAAATGGTTATTCAAAACTGCTACCAACAACACAAAACTGAGAAATGGTCTCCTTTGATCGCTTTCTGAGACGCTATTTTGATAGGCCTCTTATAAAATTAGGATACAAAATATTTCACAGAGAACTGGAGTTTTATGAATAGCAGTTGGCATAATCCTCAACAACCCAAAAGCAGTAGCCACAATGTGAATATGAAGAGTTTCCCCTTGCCTCACTCCCATTCACACAATGTGTGCAGCTACAAAAAAGGGAAAAGGCCAAATAGGATGTTGGCAGGAAAAAAAAAGTAAATTGTTGTCCATAAGTCAGTGAAAGTGGGTAGTCTAATAGCAAGATGCTTTGAGAAAAACATGGTTATGTTTTCCAGTTTTTAATAGAAAGGAGTCGACACCATTTTTACTTTTTAATAGCTGATTCCTTCTTAAAAAAAGAACACTATCAGGCAGCACACAACACTTAAAACATACACCAAGAGCAAAATGACCAGACTGATTTAATTTTTCAAAAAACGAGTGTAAAAGCTAGCTTATGCAGCTGCAGTAATACAGAGATAGGAACAGAACCAATTCAATATTATATTTAACAAAGAGCACCATTAGGGTTTTTTTTAGGTCCCCCTCTAGGGACACCCTAGGTCAGCACTGCTGTCTCCTGCGATGTCAGAACATTGCAGAATTAGAACCTGGAGCTGCTCAAGTAGGAGCACGAACAGAAAGCAGACAGATTTAACTTCCACCTCCTGCCTTCTCCAAGAGCCCTGACACCGTCAGCAGCAGCAGCAGCAGCAGGAACAAAAGGCGTAGGCACAGGACATTGGCATGGAAGCGGCGTTTCTGGAAGCATGTGCTTGCAGCTACGCCCCTCGGGCGCCAAGTTTCACACCGCCACTCCAGCAGAGCAAAACGACGAAGCCAAGAGCACTCTCGGGGAGGGTTATTAACTTTCCCGTTAATTTCTCCCTCCTACCTCACCGGCAGGCGTTCCCCACCACAAATACTACCCACATCAGGAGCATCCATCGCGGTCAGACGGAGGGAGGCGGTGCTCTCTGTGAGCGCACTCGGGCCCACCCGCGATTCGCCCTGCCCGCTCCCACCTCCCCGCAGCCAGAGCCTCAGCCTGGCCGCACCTGGGCTCCCGTGTGTCGGGGGGGGAGCAGCGGGCACCGTACCGCCCTCCAGCCACAGCCACAGAGCTGTGGCTATTTCCCCGGCTGCCGGCTCGTTTATATCGCTCTTCAACAGCCCAAAGGCGCGGCCCACGCCGCACCCCCAGAACCGGCACCCTGGGGCCTCCCCCGCTCTCCTCAAAGCGGCGGGGGCGGAGGGACAGCGAGGTGCGGGCGGCCTTCACCCGCCATCACCGCGCTGGCGGCTCCCCCCGCAGCCCTTTGGGGGCGC
>VWZU01019646.1:468675-591866 GCA_013397095.1 Sterrhoptilus dennistouni
CGGGGGTGCCGCAGAATAAAACTGAGGGCACCGAAAGAATACGTTTAACCGTGGTGTAACACGACGCGAATTGCGTGACCGGCCTGTCACGGGAGCCCACAGGACGTGGAAAAATAAAGCCCTTGCTGCCCGTGGGTGCCTGGCCACGTCTGGTGTTGCTTGAAACAGTTGTTCATTGTGATGACTGTTCTAGCGACTTCAATTATTGACAGCTTGTTTTAATTGCTATTTGTGTTGTAAATCGCTTTCCTGCAGCTGCAGCAAGTTCTGGGAAATTGGTTTGCAAACAGCAGTGGCTTCGTATGTTCCATACTAAATCAAGAGTTGAAATTCAAGCAAATGAAAACATGCAAGCTGAGATGTTCAGGCAGTTCTCGTGAAGATTTCAATGCCTTTTGCAAGGTGGTCCCTTCCCTGACACCTGAGGTTCTTTTCCGTGCAGCCCGTGATCCCATTCATTCCTCATTGTGCGCACCAGTGTACTACTAAAAATGAAATGCAAATTAGAAATAACGTTTTTAATACAAAGCGTTTCGTTTTTTTCTCGTGAGCAAGCATCACATTTTAAACTTGCCAACTCGGGATGAAATCTGTTGATACATCCCCTCATCTGCTGTTGAGGTCTCATATTCAGTCTCCTGCCTTCCATTTCCCTTGGCCAGCCCTCAGAGCAACTTTGTCCCCATGCTCCCTGTGACAGTTCTTTTCCTCCTGTCACCTTCACCCCTGCAGTCCAAGGCTCTGGGCCCCTTCCTGCTCCTTCACAGCCTGAAACAAAACCGAGCTCCCCTGGTTTTTTTTACATTTGCTGCCAAGAAAATGGTTGCCGCAACATTTGCGAAGTCCCCATTGCAGCACAGGTTTTCTCCAAGTGACTAGTGTGGGTGCCAGGGTGGTTGTCAGAGCTGAACGTGCTGCCTGCGATAGAGAAAGAGGAGAGGGAGGAAGGGTTTTCAGAGGGACACTCACTCTGAAGTGGGCTTGGGGCACGTCTTCTGTTCAGTACTCGTGGGGCAGCAGTGCTCCCACCTACCCAGTGCAAGTAGACTGGCAGCAAACCAGGTGTCACCCCCAGGCAGAGCCAGCACACGGCTGAAGCACACACCTGGAACCACAGCTGGAAGGCATTCCTTGCTTCAGACGTTATCACAGCAACTCGGACAACCCAGCCACCCCTGAAACATTAGGCCATGCTCTTGAGCCATGAGGGGCAAGTGGCTCCGCAGGTTTTCTCTGTCCATGGCCCCTGGACACAGCCAGACTCAGCTGCCCCAGGTGCCCTGGCAGCCTTGAAGCCCTTTCACAGTGTCAGGAAAATCCACAAACGCCAGAGGTCTATGCCCAGAAAGCAGACAGAGGAGTCCTGCAACTTTATTCAAATAAAGGGAGAGAGTCCACTGAAGCCCACAGCCACAAGCTTTCCCTCTTGAGGTTCCGGAGGGCGCAGCCTCCTTTTGTCCTGCACTCCCAGCCGCAAGTTGCCCTCATCCTTTCCCCACTGACCGAGGTAACAGGACGGTACAGCCTTCCCGAACTGCCTACCACGTATTCCCCCGCTTGAACCTACTATTTTACCCCAAAGCTGATTAACTCCGGCTTGTGCAGACCCACTCGTCTGTTCCAGGAGCCAGGCTATCTGGTTTCTGCAACAAACCTGCTGCCCAAAGTCAGTAGAGACATTAAGACGCATTTCAAAGACGTGAACACCCACACCTTCACCCATCCAATTGTTTGTAAAGACATTAGTTTTCCTCTCATCACCGGGTCCAATTTGCTCTGTAATAGGAAGTTCCCTAACACCTCCTACATTTTGCAGCACCCCATCAAAACTAATTAGTTGAAAGACCATGGGGTGAAAGAGGTCCCAAACAAAAAGGGAACACACGGTGTATCTCATGCTTTGTCATTTGAGGGATGGTTTCCGTTAGTGCATGAAGTGGAATGAATGACTCCTAAAATACATAAGGGCCTGGCATTTTTAATGGGCTTTAGAATGTCCAGATGTGGTATTTCACAAAACTGCTAGTCTTCTGCTATGATTCTAAAAACAAGACAATGGATGGTAACACACTGGGAAGGAGACTCATAACTCTGTCTTGCTGTTAGAAGATTATTCTCATTTTCCTGGGATTTTCTTAAGCTTTAACAGTTTGGGCTACATTTTCTATTCTAGGAGTTTGACAGATTTTTAAGTACCGGTCAAAATAGTATTCCACTGTTCCTGAGTTAGAGGAAATACAGTGCTTTGTCAGTGTAATTATGCTTGGATGAGATGAAATTTGTACTCTCATTAATTTTGCTCTTACAATTGACTGTAGCTGTATTACAATCAGAAATTGTTTTAAAAGGACGATAAAGCAACAATGGCAGAAAGCTTAGCCAATAGAGAATGAAAATTGTCCTAGTTGGATTTTGTTCCTTTCATACATATGTGCCATAGCACAGTCTTAATTATATAACTGTTTTTTCAGAAGAGAATGGTTCATGTCGAGTATGTCAGGAAAACTAATCCACAAATACTAGAGGTTTATGTCCAAAAAGAAGATAGAGGAGTCCTGAAACTTTATTCAAATAAAGGGAGAGGCCATGGGGCATTTCCCCTGGGGTCTCTCAAGTTTTTAGGGGACTCAACCTCCTTTTTATCCTGATATTCTGGCCGCATTTCCCTCTCTCTGTCCCCATTGGCTGAGGTACTTGAGAGGTACAGACTTCCTGAAATGCCTAATACCCTTCTAATGTATAACTCACCCCCTCCCATTTTTTTCTTTGTGTCTCTGTTCTTTTTCTCTAAATCCTGAAATTTAGCACAGTCCTGAGTGAGTAACAGTTTGTGTCAATTAGTGGCATTCCTGTGGAAATTATGGTTTCCCCCAGTGCTTTGTTCACCTCTCCCTATCTGGCCTTAACTACCATCAGGCCCAGTTTCTTTGCAAAGGCCCCTCCTTCTGACTTCTTTCAAATAGCAGATCAGTTTATATCCGAAGAGTAAGAGCAAGGCTTTTCAGTCCTGTGGCTGCCTCCCACAGCATGGGTTTTTCACTATGTTAAGGAGTGCCACTCTAAAGAGAGAGAGCCTGGCTAAGGGTGGCTGCCATAAGTACCTGATCCTTTAGCTACTTTGGCCTTATTCTCCCTGGCATTGTTTCTCATTGGTGAGACTGGGTTGTCTAGTCCTATTTACAGGACTCCTAAAAGATTCTGCTGCCTCATTTAGGTACTTAAATAAGTACCACAAGAGGGTCAAAGAGAAGGTGGCCATTTACTGCAGACTTTTTCTGGTCAACAATAGTGTTCCTCAGTATTGGAGTTCAGCCTGTCTGATTTTGCTCAGTGGTGAAGAGCCTCTGCTCCAGTAATCCAGGGGACAGAAAACATTTCTAGCCTAGCAATAAGAAAAGATTGGGAATATAACAAGTATCTTACTGATACTAAGCCCAGCGGTTTCAGGATAGCCTGTGCTATTGCTTCTATTTTTAGTGATATTTTTTTACATGGGAAGGAACAAGTGCTCTGCAACTCTGAATGTCAAAACAACGCTGCTTGGCTTCAAGATGTGATGCTCTTTTAGCTGGCAGACAAATAAAGCCTTTTGTAATTATCTGAATTTCAGGGCAGATAGACAAGACATTCAGCATCAAGAGTCTATTTGCTGAACGTGTATTCATCTGGAGACTGACAGAAAACCAGGACTGATCCATTATGGTGTACTAAGTGTCTTTAGGAGAAAAATGAGGCCTCAAAACATGGCTGCTGACACTCCCTATGGCTTGGAAGAAAGAATAAAACATGTATTCCTCTAGAAGGTTTGGGGGAAAGATCCACAAAAAAAGGACAGCTGCTCAGTATTTCAGCTGTCTCATTTCTGACTGTCCTGCCACTGAGCAAACACTCACCACTGGGGGTTTCACTGACTCTGCTAGTCCCCTCCACTGAGGGTGCATCCAAGCCAAACTATGCATCTGAAGATTCTGTCTTTACTTTGTGAGCAAGTTCCCATTCATACTGAGTTCTCAAATTATTCAGGTTTGGAGAGTTCACCAGTGACCAAAAAATATAGGTACTATGTGAAATCAAAGTTAATACAAGCTGGAAATTAGTTCTTACAGGAACAGAGTCAGACTGAACTCCTAAGGCAAATTTTCTGTTCTCCACAATAATTTAATTTGGTTTTCTGCAACAGACTCTTAAAGGATTATAGCACACCTCAGCTAAAAGGTACTGTGTACTAATGTGATGCAAGCAGAAAAGCTTAGAGCTCTTAATCGTACTGCCATCAATGAAAAATCTTAATTTTGATTCCTGGACTGAAGAAGGAAAACAGGAACAAGGGAAGTCCAACTCTGCACCTTCTTCCCAAGAACAACTGAAGTCCCTCTTTCCTCTTTGTCCAGATAAAAGTTTAACATCTGTGAAAAAATCAGACTTTCCTTGGCTTGTGACCTGTGGTGTCAGGGAAGAAAACTGGAAAAAAATTACCTGTCTTCCTGCATTACAAGGTTACTTTTACAGATAGTGAGTATGAAACATATGAAAAATAAATCCTCAACCATGAAAATAACAGAGGAAACAAGCTTTATTTTTATTATTTGCAATTTTTGTGCGTGGTAAAGGTACACATTTGACTCCGGTTTTCCTACATTTCCAAGACAGAGTAATTCTTTTGTTGGCTAAAGCATTATGAATACCATGGCACACAGGAAGCTAAAACTACACACACACGCACGCACGCACACACGCGCACACACAAACACTTTGATGTGCATCTTTCATCCTTGACCTTAAGGAGAAAAAGTCTGTATTTAGCCTCATAGGGATTTTAAAAAAAACCAACAAAAAACATCATCATCAACAACAAAAAAGCAAGTGAGAAGAATATTTCATTATGAGTGTCAAGAGAGTGCACGGCTTACATATACACAAAACTCATATTGACTTACAAAGATGGAATGTACAAAAACTTAAAAAAAAAACCAAGAAAAAAGGACTGGAAACACTCCTAGAACTGGAAAGCTACAGCATATCAACTGGTAGAGATTTCTATCAGGGGCTGCTGCTGTACACTACGCAGCTTAGGGAACATTCCCATGTCATAAAGCCAAAGGAAAAGTGTCAGGGTTAAGGCTGTGTTGCTCACAAACATCGACTGAAGTGCTGTACATTCGTCAGAAATAAAATGACCTGTTAAGAACCTTCTCACTCCGTAGCACAAAAACTTTTTGTACACTTTCCACAAACAGGTCAAATAATCACTGCTCACAATTCTTGAAGAAAAGTTTCACTTTACATCATGATTTCATAACAAGCTGTCTCCCACAACTGAAAGTCATTTCTTTACAACAAACATAACATATTGGGCACTTATAGTTCTCATTATGGCAACACTACATCCTTATTATAAAAATACTGACATAAAATCAAAAGCCCTCTAGCTTTTACAGAACAGATGAGCACTTACTAGTAAATAACACTCCATCTTCATGAGGCAAATATTTGCCTAAATCATTTTCCTTTTCTTTTTCATTACATTGGTGCTGGTTTAGCCTATGTAAAACTCTCCTATTGTTTATATTGGATTTATCTGAACAGATCATTTAATTCTATTCACAAAACAATGAAAATACAGTTGTCTAGTTTGTCCTAAAATGCTCCATATGACACAAGATCTAATAACCTTTTGAGATTACTTTTGAGCTAAAGATTAGTTAAATGAAGCACATACTTTCACCATTCATGCTGTGCTGCTAGTCAATTAGCATTCCAGGGAAGTCAAGGGGACATTTGGTTATACCTGAAATCTGGCAGCAGCGTGCCTATAAAGCCTTTAATAAATGCTAACAACTCAGCAAATCACATAGTGCAATTATGACCTTCCCTTAATTGGATGAGAAAAAAAGACTGCCAGCTTTTAAGTGCAGAATTTCTGCTTTGGTTGCTCTTTGTAAGGTTTGTAAGCCAAGCATTTTAGCAAAGTTGGCTTCAGAAGCACACCATAAAAGCAATGTGTTTCTTAGTTTTCTGGTGCCAGGCAGATAAGGTCAGACCTTGGAAGGGAATGCCCTATGCCACTAAATTTGAAATTGCAGTTGACAGCAATTGCTATCAGAAGTAACTTGAAATTAGTGACATTTTTTTAGGTGCTGTTCTGCTGATAATGTCTGAAAATCCAAAGATTACTCAGTTTTAAGAAAAAAGTTCACAAAACTCCTAACAGCTTTGAGCTGTGTTGTGAGGGGTTTTTTTTCAGAATGTACTGGGTTCATAAGGGTTATCTAAAATCCTGGTAAAAAAATGCTGGACCAAGGGACTGAAAAGCTTTTGAAGAAAAGTGTATACATGAAATAGCACAGTCTTAAGTATCTTTTTTGATCTATGGAGTAGGATCTGATTTTCAGGCTTCTCAAAGTTCCTGATAACAAAGGATTTGGCAATGTTTTCTGAGGGGTAAACATGCAAGCTTAGTAAAATCGTATTCTAAAAATCCATATTTGGAACTAAATATGATAACTGACAGCCACAGCACATTTCTTAAAATTTTTATCTCAATCTGTGCAACCCCTTCTCTTTATTACTAAATAAAGTTCAAATGCCTTTTCTTCATTGATGTGCCATTTACAGGTCTTCCAATGTCAGAAAGTGTTATAAGGACACTTGGAATGAAAATTTGATCTACAGCTGTGTTAACTTTTGATAGGACAGCTTATTTGTAATGACTGAGATACCATCTTCAGAATTTTAGGACAAACTCAGTTCAAGCAGAGGATATTTTGTTCTCTTAGCAATAACAAACTTGAGTTTTAATATTCATAAATGTTGCCACCAGCTTCTCAGCTTCATTATACAGTCCTTAAGCTTCATGCACAAAGTATTTATTCCAATGAAATAAGGAACCATTTGCACGAGAAATTGTAAATTGATTCTATGTGCAAAAAATAAACAAAGGAAAGAAGAGGAAATATCTTAGGAAACGGTAATTAAAAACCAGACAAACCCCCCATTTAAGAACCTTGGGGTCTGCATTTTTACAAGTCAAATGCAACTTTACAAAAAAAGATTAGTTTTTCTCAAATTCATTGAAACAACCACCTTAACGATTTAGAAATAAGACAAATAGTTATAACAAGAAATTTTTTCAAAGATTTCTTTCCATTTTGCAAACATGCTTAAAATACTCCCTTGTTCCTGGCCCAATGCCCTTTTGTTTCAAGGCCCTAAAAATGAGAAAAGAAAGACAGCACTTCCCATGCTATTATAGGCATTGGCAGCAAGCTCACATCTCCTCAAAGAACACTTAAAAGGGAGCACCACTCTACCTATATCAGGCTACAGTAGCAATTCAACCTTTGACCACTGGATATAGAAATAAGAATAAAGCCAATGCTACTTTAGAAAGGACAAGTTTATACTTAAAAAACCCCCAACAAACCAAACATTAAAAACAGAACCATGCCTGTAAGCATTTCCAGTTAAATTAATACTTCAACAAAGAACACAGTACAGGGATCTGGCAGAGGAAGAAAGGTCATTTTTCAGAGTACTGCCATTGTCAAATATCATACATACTTTTCAGTTTGCTGAAATAACCCACATTTACTTTTTTTATTTTTTTGTCAATCAGTCATACATACATACATACATACAAACAAATTGGAACAAATCTCACAGTCCTTGTTTTGTCTTCTAACAAAATTCCCTTTGATGAAGGACTTCAGGAATTGGTTCAAATTCATTTTTATTTGCAACGTATTTTTTCTCACATAAAAACAAATAACTTTGGTAACCCTTGGCTTTCCTATACAACCTCTGTTTACCACAGTTCCTTTGGTTGTATAATGTAGGTCCTCCACAGGGGTACTTTTCTGGCTTTCTGTCCTGTGTGAAGCTGCATTTTATTTTACAGGTTAATACAATGAGTTGCCGTAAGGAAACATGGCCATGGACACGTACGAAAGAGTGGCACACATGAGGTTAACTGACTTGACATTGTAATAACCCTGATCCTAATGAACTAGTTTGGTGTCAAAAGGTCTGTGGTTATACAGAAATTCCACTCCCACTAACGCATCGTTACAATTAAGTTTTTCCAGAGCTTTAGAAATGTCAGGTCTCTGCAAACTCCTTCCTGCACACTGAGCAAGAGAAAGAGTGAAAAACAGCCGCACGAAACAATCCTTCATTAATTCCACATGAGTAGGGAATTTGTATTGATTCTCATAGTATGATTGTATGATTCTCATGAGCCGTGTTAGGTCGGACGGTTAGAGCTAGACGGATTTTGTGAGACTTAACCTTATACTAAAAGGGCCTATTTGTTATACACAGTAAGACTGAAGAATGTTAAAAGTGTAATACCTACCATGATAATGAGATCCAGAAGATTCCCAGGATCACCTCTGGGTTAAATAACCCAGGAAGTTGGTTATTTAAATTCGGAAGCTCTGAGCAGGAGCTATCCTTCACAGTCATCAAAAAGCTTTGGGGACTTTCCCCAAACTTTTCTCATTTTTGCCTTATTAATTAATTCCAGTTTCAAAGGTTGCAGTTTGTGTGTAATTTCACATTGTCTATATGAATTCAGTTACAGAGGATTTTTTTTTTATTAACACAACAAAAAGTTCAGTGAGAAACGTAAGAGGTGCAAGTCCTATGTAAACAAGGTAAGTTTGGAAATTACCACGAGAAGTCCATAAGAGACTCCTTTGTTATTAAAAATGAAAACAAAGTAGGAGATACCCTGCACTGGATCTCTAGGATGAGTCTTTTTGTAAGGGTGGGTGATTATCCAGCTCCAGAGCTCATTGCTACTGTAAGTATCGATAGACCTTGAAGCAGTGATTTCCAGAGTCTGCGACTACAACGTGGCCATCTGAAGTAAGAGCCAGACCTTGGGGACCATAAAGTGGGTCAGCAGAGGTGTTAATGTAGGATAAAAATGATCCACTTCCGTCAAAAACCTTGGAGGGTGAGAAAGCACAGAATAAATGTTATGAATAAAAAAGGAAAGTAGCGGACACAAGTCTGCTCTCAGTTATACTGTTCTACTTCTCATTTCTGAAACAGCTGACATACAATAGAATAAACAAAGGCAAAATCTGTTCTGTTATCTCATAATACGCAAGTTTATATACAAATGTATGCTCTTATTAAAAAGAATTAATTATAGCTGCCAGGATCTTTGGCAAGAATTACACACAATGAAATAATAATAATAAAAAATAAAACCCTCAGTTGTTCCATGTTCTAAAAACATTCAACTACAATAAATCAAACTTAATTGGGAACTCAACCAACACCTTGTTTTCCTAACAAATATCACTATTGTGGCTAGCCTGATTCTTAGGTTCCCACACAGAAAACCAGGAATTTGTTTACCCTGTTGACAGTGCTTCCTGAGAACAACTCATAAGCAGCTCCCTCGGTTTTATATTCAGTGAAAATAATACATACACTTATCTATTAGGTATTCTTTGGCAAAGAAGACGACCTTGTGATTAGCATTTAAAAGATAAAATGAATGCAAGTCTCATAACTTGAAAGCAGAATAATTTCTCAACATTTAAAAAAGCTGATAAAAATCTGCTGCATTCACCTCAGGTCATTTGCTTTTTCATATTTTTCACTATGTCTCTGATCTTCTGTTATGGTGATTATAAATGACTATCATCTCAGCCATGCTTGCAAGTCTCCTAAGTCATCAAGTAACTTTTGGGGAACTACTTGGTGCCAAAATCCTGGGTCACAGTGGCCATCCAAGCTGCCGGCAGCCACACTGAAAAACTGACAATCTGACACCACCAGGTCTGAAGGTGGACAATGAGGCATATAAAGGATGGTGTGAGAAACCCATATCATTTCTAATGCTGATAGTGATTCTTGGGCAGTCTGAATGCCAGAATTACCAACCCATTAATTTTTTAAATCAAGCACCTTTGCAATAGAGAAATTTCTACCTGTATTCGGCTGTTTCCCCAGTCTGCTACGATAATATTTCCATTAGAATCTACTGCTACTCCAGTTGGTGCGTTAAATTGCCCATTTCCTTCTCCATTTGATCCAAACTTCAGCATGAATTCTCCCTCCTGGTTAAATACCTGTATGGGTTAAAACAACAACCTAAATATGGCATGGTATCAATTATTAGTAATCTAGTACTACCAGTTCACCTGCTAATTGAAGGAGGAATTGAAGAGTTCCCAGGAACATACAGCCCCAACACACACACACACACACACACACACACACACAAGATGGGAGAAAAGGTGCCCATCTCTCCCTTCACTCCATTACGCCATACAGTGTTTCCCTTCCCACTTAAGATCTGATTCATCTCAGACAGGAAGGAAAAGGGCCCCAGAACCATTCTGCAGCATGTGCATCTTGAACTGAAAAGAGCTGAATGCAGATACAGCACTGAGTTCTTTGTTTCCATGGAACTAAAACACAATGGAGCAGATGCTCTCTTCTCTGCTTCCATAATATAACACACATTGCAAATCATGGCATGCTGCTCTCTGTAGACAGTTCAGCAACTGAATTCTCTGTGATGGTAACAGGTTTAGACAGCAGAAAGACGGAGCTGATCAATGACTATTCTGTCAGTGACCTGGATGCAGCAATGGCACCAAAAAAGATACAAAATGTGTCGTTTACATAGTACCACAGCCATCTCTAAAATATTTTGGTCCATTGTGGACCCAAGCCCAGCTACAGCACAAGGTCCAACAGTGATCTTAGAGACTGACTGTGGCTTGCACAAGAAAATGCAAAGACCTGACAAGTGCCAAGTGCACAATGAAGTGCTGATAAGGCAGATGTCAGGAAATTATTGTGTTCTCGAACACCCACAGTGAACAGAGAAAAAACATTTGGGGAAGGAAATTAATGAAGTACCAAGTTCGTGCCTCAGATGATTAAAGAAAATAATATTTAAAAAGCGCCAGGTAGTGAAAAAAACAGACAAAGATATATTGCTCTCTCCCTGGTCTGAAGTGACCAAATGAGAGAGAAGCCTACATTGCGCAGGATTTTCCATAAAAGAATCCTGAGGGAAGGAACATCCTTGAAGGTTAATGGGGGCAGGAGAAAAATGTTGCTGAGTGAGCTTGTTTAATTCAAGACACTAGTGGCAGGAAGCAGCTTTGAGACTCATAAAAGTGAAATTAATTTATTTGGTTATTTATAAACTAGTTTATTATTTAAAAGAAGTGGTACTCTCTGCTCTCAGATTATAAACTCTCTAGAGTATCAACAGTTGTATGTACCAATTTAGAGAACACTACAGAAATAAGAATCTTTTCCAGTTAGTACCAAATTGTAACAAGTAACATTTGTATCCCGTTGAGTCACACCAGAGACAGATGGGACACTCCGTTCTCATTAGCAGTGTAATAATTATAAATCCTCTAGGATGCCACACTTCCTACATTTCTTCACGTTCTTTTTTTCATTTCAGTTTGTCCCTTGCTGTTAAGCCTCTCCAGGCATTCTTGTTACCAGGCAAACCTTGCTTGTTGAGACGTAATTTATGGAGTCATAGGCCTCCTGTTGCTTTAGGACTCCTGCAACAGTCTTGGTTTCTGTGTTGTAATCCCAACCACAAACTACTTCCTCACCAATTCCGAAAGGATACGCAAGCAAGGTTGCTGTTCCATACCTAGGTGATTCAGCACTGCTCAGGACACAAAGGTGTCTATGCTCAGGCATATGCTTCCTCTTTCAAGTGAATATATAAAACTTATTTTTTCAATCAAAAGCAGTGAAGAACTAGACTGAGGGTTCATCTTTGTGTTCAGTCAAAACAGGCATTAGGTCAAATGCCAGGGATTTTATTTTGTTGGTATGTGGGACTGACACACATGTCCTGAGAATCCAGGTAAAACAGCATCCTGCCTCTGTCCTCCTGCTGCTGCCTCCTGTGGAGGGAGGGCACAAGAGCACACTCAGGAAGTGTAGGAAAGGGAATGCCTGAGAACAAATACACACAGGTGAGGCATTTCTGAAGTGGCCTGTATCTCTCCTTCACAGACATTTGCCAACACATCTCAGCATGTTTCCTTTGTTTGGTTTGTTACTGGGACAAACAAATAAACTTCCTATCATACCATGACTTTAACAGGCTGTGAGTCAGGATTTCCCATGGGTGTAAGGACTGGTGGCCAGTTTTGCCCAGTGCAGGAGGCACTGAATGAAAGCCAATAGTTACATGGGTTTTAAGAGAATCAGGTTGTAAAATGGATCCAGTAATCTTAAAGCTTATAGGTATGGAATTTAAAGATTATTATGTACCTTTACTTGGTTATAAGGAAAGCTTTTACTGGGAAACTCAAAAGCCAGACTTTTAAAAGAAGACAGAACACAGGGTCAATAATGGGTTTGGCAGAACTCTACTAAAAATAAGTAAAGTTTAAATTTTTCATTTTGGGTACAACTTACGTTTAAGCAATGGAATTAGAGACCATTATAGGGACACTAAAGGCAATGGACTGTATCTTCACCAACCGATGCACTGCATGCAAAGTTCTCTGAAAGTGCTGTCCTTATAGCAGAGCTCATACATGTGGAGTGTGATCTCTTTGATTTTAACAATGTGTTATTTTCCCCAAGAAAGTATCATAATAAAATGAAATTGGCAACTTTCCAACTTGCCATTAATTGACAGTACCTTGACAGAATGGTTATGAAAATCTGTAATGATAATTTCATTGTTGCTGTTAACAGCTGCAAAATGAGGACCTGCAATGCAGAAAAAGAAGAAAAAAATTGTAATGTCATTAAAATAAAAAATGTGGTTAAATTAAAAAAAAAAAATTCAGCCTGCCAGCATATTATGTTTGGCTTCTGAGCAATAGTAGTCCAAGTGTGAATACCAATTTCAAGTTAAGAGTAATTTTTCTTAATTTTTTTTAAAAGCTCAGCATCCTTTTTGTAAACACAAATAATTTCTTTTTCAACCAGTTGTCAGCTATTGTTACCAATAAGCATTGTTGATTTCTCCCTCTCTTGTATAAATATGACTATGCAGAGATTTATGGGCTTATTAACACGATAAAACACGTAGTGCTTAAGCATAAAGTTGTGTATACATTGAAAATTGTTATCAAAAATGTTCCTGTTCTTAATTAATTAATTAAGAATCCTGTTCTTAATTAATTCTTAATTAAAATATNGGTTATCAAAAATGTTCCTGTAAATTCTTAATTAAATATTTTTATGCTCTCTGTGCTCACATCTTACAAGAAATTGAGCTAAGAAGTTTTAGGATAAATAAAAAAGTTACTTATAAGACCACTGTAAGGGAAAAAAGGGCATTTTTTGCTTTACATTGTGTATTGAAATAGGTGTGCAAATTGCAGGGAAAAACAAATGGTAGCTTGAAAACAGGCAAGTACCCAAATTAAAACACTTGGCGCTATTTTGAGTTATTAAACAGAAACAGAACTCAGTTTTAATTTTCACAGTACATCAGGGTAAACTGTAAAAAAAGTGAAAAATTTTGCATTGAAATCATTCAAGTATTGACAATTTACTTGTTTTCTGTAGCCTAACAGCAAGAAGAGGTGATAACATTTCTCAAATGCACTGTTAGGAAGTATTTGCCTACTTATTTTCAGAAGGTGTTTTTGCAAATTTTCAAATGAAAAGAAATTGAGATACCCAGGATACCCAGATACCCAGCTGTGTTAAGAGCCCAAGAGGTCATAAATTATATATATTATGCCATAAGACATTGCAAGAGATCTCAGGATAAAAACACATTGATGCTATTCCTCTCTCTCACTGTGAACCAGTCAAAAAAACTACTAAAAATGACCCAACACCTGTAAAACGACCTGCATACTTAGTTTGGCATCTTCATTTCAATTTTTCAAAGAACAGCTATTCACTTAAAATGTATCAGTGGGGTTGTTCTGTTTTGTAAAACTTAACTGCATGTTCTACTTGAAAGACAGCATGTGCAAGCAGTCAGTTGAGTATAAATGGCAATTTCCCCAAAATTACATTGGCTGTTCCGTAACTCTGCCTTCCTGATCTCTATCTTAACACTACCCCATTACACTCATTCCCTAAGAGATACCACTTAGAGCATTGGATTTTGCGTATCTGATGATTGGAAACACAAAGCACAACATCTGAGTTGATTGTAGTAAACAACTTAGTGTGGAAATTACAAAGCACTTATAAAATGCTAGTTAAGATCAGTATTTCTTGGGTCACTGATCTGAAATGCTTCCAGGCATAAGGAGGTAGATGAAACAATCTGGTTACAGTTACATTTGCAGAACAGATGTTGCAGTCTGCCTGACCAGTCAAGCAAATAGAAGCTGTATGTCTAGCAGAACCTCTCCCCGCCCCCGAGGATAAAGGAGTAGGATACAGCATCTTCAACATGCTCAAACATCATGCAAATGTGAGCAGAAGAGGCAAGAAAAGGGGATTTACATATTACCATCAAGTGTACCTGCAAACTGCTTGTCACCATTTCCTCGGCTTCCGAACCTGGTGACTATTTTCCCATTTGGCTGGAAGATGAAGACACAGCATGCTTTATTGTCCACTACAATGATGTGTCCATTACGATCCACCGAAACACCTTTAGGGCCCATGAGCTTTCCAGAACCAATTTTGGCCTATAAGGGAAAACACAAAACAGGAAAATATGTTGGCATGATAGAAATTAGTACAGTTTAAAGATTGTATTACAGGCACAGAGCAGAACAGAGAGGCGCTTTTTTTTGTCAAAAGTTGGAAGTGATAGCTTTTATCAGCTCTTACCACATACTTCATGATTTTTTCCTTCAGCTGAAAATAAAGTCTGCTTTTTGTATGTCTTTTCTAGACTGAAAAAATCTGCCACCTCAGCAACTGAGTCCAAATATACAACTCATAAAGAAATACAGTCATCAGATTTGTGTGACTTGATAAACCTGTCAGAAATGTCTGCATATCCAGCATTAGGGACCAGCAGGACAGGCAGACAAGCAGAAAGGACTTCTGTCTCCTATTGCGTGCTGTGCCTGAGTCCATCAACCACCTTGATGGACAGGGAAACATCTTTATCACCACCTGCATCTAAGAGGGCAGAGTTCTTGAAGCATCAGGGCTGGGTGGAATGTAGGCTATGATGTCCTCTGTTGCCTTTCCTGGATTAGTAAGACACCAGCACCTTCTGAGTGCTCATGGAAAGAATTTGAGCAGAGCTAAAGCTCAAACTAACCTCTCTATCTTCCACCAGATTCCACATGAGATTGCTTCACTTGTTGCTTAGACACATGAAGTGTCAGCTGAAAACTGCAAAGGGGAGAGGATCAATTTGCCAAACAGCAAATGAAGCAATCTTTGAAACACTAAACAAATCAAAGCTTGTTCCTGTCTTAGGTAAATAAAATTATTTCCATCATTTTAAGGAGGCCTTGTGACTACCAAAACCATCTGCCAACATAATCAGCAACAGGAGGGGAATTGTATATGATATTTCATGGGAAAAGCATTCAGTGGAGATGAGATGGATCTCACAACAGTAAATTATTTGGAAAGGCTAGAGAGCTTTGAATCCAAAAATGTCAGAAGCATGCTTTAGAAGGTTTTAAAAAAAGGGGGTCTTAAAAAAGGAACTAAGCAATAGAACAAGCAGAAATTGAGACCAAGCTTTCAAAGAATCCATGAGCTACCTGGGGATATACCCAAGACCCTAGGATCACCTCACAATCCATTCTGTATTTTTCACCATTCAACTCTTTTTTAGGCTGGGATTCTAGAACCTGTTTTAATTTACATAAAATTAGTTGTGTTAAATAATAAATAAATAATCTTTCAGTTAAAAAAAAAGATTATAAATATGCAATTGTTTGCACTGGAATGGAGCAACTTCCATCCTGCTTTTAGACATTTTTTAAAATTGATGAACAGATTTGAAAGCACTCATTCAGTCTGGTTTCAAATGTCTGTACTGGACAGACAGTCCACCAAGGAGGCTGTGTTGAAATTATGGATTCCAGAACTTTCAGATCCTATAGTAATTTGTGAGAGACACATCCTACAAACTGACATTCATGTGTTGGTGAAGAACACACTTTTCTGTTTGCATTGGAATTTACATGAAATATATACTAAGATATTCATCTTACTTAAGAAACAAGGGCATCTTTCAGCTCACTGCCTTTGCAGAGTGAGACAGATCACCCCCTAGAACAAGCAATGCTGAGAATCATAGAATCATTTCAGTTGGAAAAGACCTCTAGGATTAAGTCTAAGCATTAACCTAACACTTAATTATTAATGGTCATTTTTACCATTAAACTGTGTTCCCTACTACCACATCTACTTCTGACTTCTCTGCCCTGCTCCCCTCCCTCCTGCAACTGGCGAGTAGCAGTGGGACAGGCTACAAGGCATGGAGAAAATCCATTGCTCGACTCATTTTTCTCATGTTGCCAGTGCTTTCAAAACAAACAGAAGCTCTCCTACTCTTAGTGAGTCCCATGCCCCTATTTCACAGTACATTCTCATAGGTGGGGTTGCAGGTAAAAAATAGGAACGATCCTAAAATAAAGGCACCTGGGTTCCCTGAGGATGGCTGCTACTAAGCCACTACAGAACCTTTTTCAGTCTCCAGTGAAGAAAATTCCAGGGAGTAAATCTTGCAGCTTCAAGACTATGCCTAGCCAACATACAATGATCTTGTGTCAGTTTTATGTTCATGTACATATACTGTTATAAATTGCAAAACATTTAGGCACAATCTACCAAATTGAATCATGCTAAAATATCCCCAGGAAAAACAATTAAAAGTTATTTTGTGTTCACCAGGGGAAAGATATCAGCAGACCTACAAAATATATTCAGTTTGCATAACACCCAAGCAGCAAAACCATAAATCACATGCAAATCTGTAGATGTATTTCCTTTGGTGTGCTTAAATCATATTCCCCTCTTTCCTTTGGGATGCCCGCACGGTTGTCTGCTTGAGCATTGCACCATCTCCTTCCCATCTTTCCAGGATTCCTATGGAAAATGACTCAGACTCATGAGACTCTGAGTAGAGTGTCTTCCTGCCCATATAAACACATATGGAGAAATACAACAAATTAATCACATATACTACATTAATGGGCACTCAGTGCTGAGAAGAGTAATAAAAATCACTATTCTCGGGCCAGGTTTAAAATGTAATTTGCAAGCAGCAATAAAGTATGCCCAGCTAGAGTTTGCAATGCTTTTTACTAAAAATCTGTTCCCAGTTTAAGTCAAAATACGCTCATGACACATTACTGGATCTGACTAAACATATTCTTTGTATATTTTTATTTCAGAAGGTTTCTTTGAATTATAGGTTTGATTATTTAGAACAGAACATTATGAAACCCAGTCACTCCCGTTAATTGTATGAATGGAAGTATTTTCAGGCTTTTTTTTCCATTAGAAATGAATACAGTACAATCAATCATATAAACCCTTAATACAAATAATGCGTTTAACTGAATTCAGTCAGGGACATTTTGTCCTTTATTTTATAGGTTCTTAGGAATTTAGACTGGTTTTCAAACATGTGTTTATAAAGTCATGGTACCAGGTTGGAAAACATTCTACAGAAGTTTAAAAAAAAAAAAAATCAGCTAGCCTACATAAAAATTAATGAAGACTTTTCCACTGTAGAAGTAAGCATGTTAGGGCTAAATTTAACTTTACTGATCTTGTTGCTATCTGAAAGGTTCAAGATTGTCAGGGATTAATTACAAATTTTCAACAAACCATCTTTTCCTGTTTGAGAACTTCTCTAGTAAGGAGATACAGCTTTGTCACACATTGCAGTATCACACAATAAGTGGATTTATCATCCACGTGACTGTCAAAATTCAACTGTGACCATTTAACCACATGCCTATTCACATCAGAACATGCAACCAGCTTCAGACAGCTCTTTCCTTAATTCTACTAGTGAGACAAGGAAGAAGTCTGACATATAAAATGTTTCTTCTAAGCTTTTCTCACTTATCTAAACTTGATCTTGACTTCCAGAGCCCCGTTTGGTTGATAACAAGCTTGTCATCTTATATACAGCTCTTCAAGACTAGAAGGAAAACAATTCTCTTCTCAGAGGAACAGGAATCATTCTCTTGGCTCTGTTGTCCACTTCCTTCACTAGGTTTGAACACCACACTGGTGAGGAGCTGGTACAGCTGCTTCACCGTGCCCTCTTTCCTTAGCCAAGTGCTGTACCTGCAGCAACTGTTTCTTAGCAATTTCAGAGTACTTGACAGAGGAAGCCAGCACTGTTACCTGCCTTGTACAGATGAAGAAAACAAAGCACTGGGAAGTGAAATGGAAGATCACTAGTCGCCCATGAGATCTATGGCATAGCCAGAAACAGAAACTCCAAATCCTAAGACCAAATCTGAGTCTTTACCATTTCCAGGATAATACAGCCGTTCATGTGAAGAAGCTCATGTTTTGGTGCAACCTTAGATTAGAGTTTGTCTGCCTCTGCATTTATATAAGTTTTATAGCCTTGAGAAAACAAACACTGTTGGTGCCAGAACTGAGGAAGGTGACACTTTTCTGCCTGGCAGTGGAGGTTGCTAAGGGAAGTCAGTCCAGTGCTGTAATCAGGGAGATGCCTGGGCCTAGCTCCAGGGAAATTTCCCTTACAGCTCACAGCTGACTATTAAAATTCCGCTAAGGGAGAGTGAGTGTAAGTAAATACAGAAAGCAAGAGACAACATCAAAAATAGTTAGATTAAGCTCAAAACAGCCCCCTGATATTGCTGAGTTAACAACTAGCAGGCCACCTGAATCAGAGGTTTTATGCAATGACTTGCAGGCACAGTCCTTTGAAGGCAAATGCTGTTATCCTTTTCTCTCTGTTACTTTAGCAAGTGCTGCCCAATTTAATCTGACAAGGCCCCTGTAAGAATTACCACTGCCAACACACAAAAAACTACAAGGCTTTGTCCAGATCCCCACAGGCTAGATCAGTTATATCTATGTTCTGTGCTTCCAATATATTTTATTCAACTCCGTAATAGAATAATATCCTGAGCTGCAAGGGACCCACAAAGATCATAGAGTCCAGCTCCTGGTCCTAACACCATCATACAAGCCCCATCCCTTCAGGGCATTGACTGTCCCCCATATCACAGCCTCACCCTTGGTGGATATGACCTCCCAATCCTGTGTGTGTCCCCTCACAGTTCCCCAAGGCCCTGTGCTCACCCCACCTGCATATTATTCCTCTCATAAATATGGCTTGTTGCATTCAATCTAAAACCAGTATTTTATACCATTGATGTTTCATCTCTCATTTAATGCCAAGAACTATGAAATCTGATGCATTAATTTGTATTAACCACACAAACACTGCCAACATTACACAGCTTTTGCATTTTTTTTGCAATCCAACAAAAACATTGACTGAAAACAAATCTAGGCTTCACATCAGAGAAACAACATTAGTAATTAATTTTTTTCCAATACCTGCCTCCCTGCTGGTAGTATATTGCACATAAGGTCCTGGCTTCTCCAGAGCTTTTTCCTCCAGAGCTGGCACCATCCAAAATGCTGGATTTACAGCATATCTTAAGAAGGCAGGAAAACAAGCCCTCCATGCTCCGTGTCCAGATCAAGCCATTCACATTAAAGACGTTATTAATTATGTAAAACACACTTAGGATACTCAGAATATTTGGATTCTTAACTAAATTACAAATTTCTTTGGGTTCGTTTTGGTGTTTTCATTTCATTTAAAGACTTCAGCCAAAACCAAGGTTTCCCTGTGTAGCTGCACATTTTCAAAATTACTTGACAAGTAAGATCACATTCTCTCTGCAAATGCAAATAATTTGTATTTTTTTAACATTTGCATCACATTTTAGTATCGTTTTATTTTAGCTTGAAGTCTATAAATTATCTGAATACATCTAAAAGTGTACACACCTGTTTCTCAGATGGAAGTCACTGAGGACTACACAAGCACAATCGCCTATTTACATTTGTCACTTTGCAAAGACTATTCAGAGAAAGGCCATTTCTTGCTGCACATATGAGCAGCTCAGAACCTGAGCTTTTTGGTCATTAGGCTGGCAGAAAATTAGCCAAACATGCCGTGTATGTCCAATGCAGGACTCCAGAACTAAGTAAGTATGGTAGAAATTTCCCTGCAGGTCCATTATCCTGTGACCAGTGAGTACTGCTAACCTCTGCCCAGAGGTGGCTCTCTCTAAGTGTGCATCACCAGACTTGGTATCATGCATTCAGAGAACAGCACCAAATAGAGGAAACCTTTAATTCTCTCTAGAATTGCACCCAAACCCAAGTGAAATAAATATTGCAGGTTGGGAATCATCAATGTAGTATACTAGCTGGTGTCTTATTTTACTCCAAATAAAGGGATCAGAGTTGCTATGAAAATGTGAGGTGTGCTTTCCTTAGAATTTCTGACTTCTGAAACCTACATCATCATGAGTGTCTTTCAGTTTTTTCAGTGCACAACACACCACCTAGAACATTCCCAGCTATGCTGTAGCACTGAAATAACACCCTGGGTTCCCTTTCCTTGCTTTTATTACCAACAGAATCATACATAAATTATACACTTTATTTGCTGAAAAGTATGGAATAAAAGAGGAAATCATCATTATTCTGCTACCTTCTTTTTCTTCTCCATATGTCACTGAAGAGCTTCAAGTACCCCTTGTAAGATTTTGTGTTTGTCTGTGTGGATACATATATCTGCACACACCCTTCTGTACAATCAGAGAATTAATGATGTGAAGGTTGTTGAGCTAGTCCAACTAGCCTTGCTGGCACTTGCTATCCTCGACCATAAGTTTTAGAAAGGCATCTAAGTACTCAGTATGGAACATGATGTCTCTGCTTGGTGTAACATTAGCATTACTGCTGTAATCTCCTCCTGTTATAATTATACCATGTGGCTGGGTCAGGGGTTTCCACATCAGAACAATGGAATTTAGACTAAGCTACAGCCAAACGATGTCGTTTCTTGAAAAACAACGTTACTTTGCATTCCTTTGTAAGACAGAGAAAGCTCAGGAGAGTTCACATGGTAACTCGTACCTTAAATTTCCCATCTGATGAGAATATGCTAACCCATTTGTTATCATAGTCTGCAATAATGATGTCACCACTGGGATGCACAGCCACTCCTGTTGGCCGCTGCAGCTGGCCCGGAGACCTTCCTCGTATGCCAAAACGGCTTTTGAACTGACCATCATTGGAAAATATCTGTAATAGAAAACAGGAATTGTAAAATTATGTTCACATATGACCATCACCTATTTCTTGGAGCTTACACTTTAGCAAGTCACTAATGAATGCTATAGTCAGGAAGAGAGCTGAGAACATGAAACACTTTTACACAGTCCATATTTGAGGGTTTTAAATATAATTTAAGAAGACTCTTAATTAAAAAATGTCTCATTGCACCGTTTCTTCAGTGATCTCAAAGTACTTCATAAACATTAATGAATTTAGCTTCACAATATCTCTCTCAGGGGGAAGGGAACAGTATTATTCCCTTACTAGCAGTGAGGAAACTGAGGCACTGAGTGACTCGGCCACAGTCAAATACTAAGTTTGTAGAAAATATAGGAATATGTCCCCAAGCCAGGTAACTAGACACTTAAGTTCCTCTGAAGAGGCTGTGAATTACAAAGCATGTGGGTGCTGATGAATATTTGACTCTGTCTCTTTGAAAAGGCAGAAACTAGTCTCTCTTTGGAAACGAGTATTTGTGGCATCTGGCTTGCTGGTTCTCACATACAAGAACAAGCCACATGCTGCTGCCGTGTTCACTGCTACCACATGGGCAGCCTGGAAAGCGATGACAAATTGTTAATGGTAAAAACAATACATGGCAAGCAAAGGAAAATATACAGCTTGATTTTCACGCAGGTTACAGAAGCCAAGAAATTAGAGAGTGTCAGGGTGCTACCACAGAAAAGATTTGATCATTGTATCAGAATGAGAAGTCAGTTAAACAGACTAAAAGCCACTTGAAAATGATATCTATATGCTTATTTTTCTATTTTTACTTCCTAAAAAAATTTATTTGTGGCATCTTGCTCTAGATTTACGTTTGAAAACATGAGAGTGATAAGATTTACAGTGTAAAATTATATTTACAAAAAGGTATTTTTCCAGATTATTGTACAAGTTATTTTTTCATCAAAACATCATAAGGAATGGAAATAAACTCTGATTATATACTAGATATAGTATAGATCTGAAAAAGACAGCTGCAGGTCAAGAAGATGGCAAGTTATTGGATGATAAATTGAGCTTCCCTTGTATTTTCTATATCTGCCTGAATTGTACAAAATGTGTCTTTCTGAGACTACAAAAAAGGCAGAGGTGTGGGGGCAAGGAGAAACACACTGAAAGTGACATATTCTCATACCTGCACACACTGGTTGTTACTGTCTGCTATTAATATTTTTCCATTTGTAGATGCAGCTACACCTTGAAGATTTGTAAATTCCCCTTTGTTTCTTCCTTTGGTGCCTAAAATTGAACACAAAGCACATAAGAAATCAGGTTAGACAGGACTAATCAGCTAGGACCCAAATGCCAACACATGCAATTATTACATTTCTGATCAAAGGATTTCTATTTTGATGAGCTCTTCTCACTGCTACAACTTCAAAGAACCCTTTCAGTAACAGATATACAATTCTACCAAGGAGAAGGGATTAAGGGACTGTTCTCACTCTTCAGCATGTGTGTCACCCAAGCCCCCATCAACATTAATTGCCTCTTCAGCCTCCCTAAATCAGTGTTCACAAATTGCCTCTTGCATCAGGGAAGTAGTAGAAGGTTTTTACATAAGCAATGGACTTATTTAAACTGCAGATTTTTATTCTACTGAAAGGGCAATTAAAGGGGCAGTACATGGGAACATACAGAGAGAGGCTTTAATAAGAACTTGGACACACGACACAGTTTTAGCTAAATCTCCTCAGTGAAATCACAAAGCTGGGATAAAACACATCACTTTGGATGGAGCCATTTCAAGACAAGGAAGTTTCCTATTCCTTCATATATAGTTTGCAGTCATAGGCTTCAAAAATTCCCTTATCAGGGAAATTCAAATGAAGAACTAGCTTTGAATGAATGGGACCTGTGTGCCAATAAAGACCAACACCTGGAGACTGAATGCTTCTGGAGAGACCTGGGATTGTTCTAATAAAGTAGTGCCTACACACTCATTTTAAGTCTCATTTTAACCCAGGATAAATGCACTTGTGTGTTACATAGAACCGCAAGTCTTTCACCCAGTGTCTTAAGGTGATAAGGAGTTGTAAAATGTCAATTTTTCACAAAACTTAATTAAGTTTAGGTGGCTTATTACTTAGATGTTTGTTCTGAGACATTCCAAGGGGCATCACAAAGAAAACCAATGTCTTTAAAAGATCAACCCCAAAATGGCTGGTCCAAATTACACCTGGAACACTGGGACAGGATCCAAATTCCTGATTTGTTTGCAAAGAAGGCTCAGGGGTCTTTAGAAAGACTCCAGTTATGATCTTGGACTCCAAGATTATTCATAATAAATGAAGGAATTCTGAAACAAAACAAAAAAACCCTACCAACCCACCAGCCACTCTATAAGCTGTCCTTTCTGAGACATGCATGCAGTGCTGTTTTTCCTGGTGAAATATTTTTACAAGCATCCACTGGCTGTGTATCTGGCATTAATTGGTCCCAATATATGGTTTTAACGGAAGAACTTGTATTTCATTTTAGTCAGTCCAAAATATCCTAGAGCTCAGTGATTAAAACTGTTCTGACTCTGATGCTAATGTAAGACACATATATCAGCTCTAATTTGTATTTAGCTTTCATCAGGGATGTGCATGCTCATAATAACCCTTCTTTCTTCTGTGGTGATGGCTGTGGGATGCATATTTCCTGTCACTGGCTAACAAGTAACATTTAATTTCTCTGCACTCAGTGCTGCAAGAATGTCCCTTTGTTTCAAGACTTATTTTCTTCAACTCCATCTGCTTCATCCTCTAAACAAGGCAAATGTTTCTCAGTTTTTGTACTGCAAGGGAAAAGTACATATTCAGGGAATAGTGAGTTACATGCCAATTACATTACCCACACTTGAGCATTTCTGTTTATTCTTTTAACCCAGTGCCTGAGGGATGCATGCAGCATTTTTTTCCACCATATGCTAATGGTAAGTTTCCTTTTTGCTTCTTAGCCAAAGAGAAAAGAGAGAAGCATTCCTTTTACTACTGAGAGTAAAGGGAAAACATTTGTTAGAAAAGAGGAGGCATAAGCTAGAGCATCTGGAACTAACTAGCACAAACTTTATGGAATGTATGCTCTTTAGGCTTAGAAAAATATTCTTGAAAGTCAAGGAATTTTGTTTTTAAAGATAAGAGAGATCTGTATAAAAAGTTACAGTAAGTTTAAGAAAGAGCATTTTATTAGCACAGTGTGTAGATGAAATTCAGAAATTCCGCAATGTCCTTACATCTAGCACTTTGCAGCTATTAAACCTGTCACCTAGCTCCTAAATTGCATACAGTCCCCTCTGCAATGGCAGAAATTCCTCTGCAGAAGAAAGCTTACTTCCTAACGTATGTTCAAGCGGAAATCAGATAACTTTGAACTTTCCATTTTGAATAATTCACTGTGCCAGCAAAGATCTGAAGCCAAGCGCAGGCACTTCAGATGATGAGAGGAAAGCCTGTAGGAAAGCATGTCAACCTCTGGAAAAGCAGGCTTTTGCTACTGACTCTGCAATACCAAAGGATGATAGGTCCCCTCTGTAAGCAGAAATTCCTTCCTTATGAACATACCTGCCTAAGAGAGAGTCTTCAGCAAATCATTTACTGCAAGACACTACCCCTCTGTATCAAGGCATTTCAGGTTTTGTCTTCTCTCCATCACGGGCAGTCACTCATCTCTCCTCAGCCTAGGGAGGCACCCACATTTCAATTGCACAGAGCTGGAACCAGGAGGAGCCTCATTCCAGTGTTTCCCAAGCAGCCCGGTTAACAGATGAAAGCCTGCATCTTTTGTGCCCATCATTGCCCAGCTTTATCTCCCTGCTGTTCTGATCACTGCAGGGCACAAAGGAGGAAAAGACAGATATTTTACTGCAAACTGCTGGGGACTGGGAGAAAACAGGAGATATTTCAAAAGGAGAAGACTGAACAGAGTTATTAGGAAGCAGATCAGTGGCCTGTGGAGTATCTTCTTTTGTATCATTTTGTATGCAGATAATGAAGAGATTTGTTTTAGCCCTATCTAATTCCTTCTGGTATTAGTGAGCATAACCTGCACAAACCAAGTAATTTAGCTTTCAACAAAGAAAGTGTGCATTTTCTGCTCAAGACAATTCTAGCACACATAAAATGCTTCACGATTTCAATCTTTTACTCTTAAGCAATAGATGTCACATTGAGTCTCACCAAAAAGAAGAAAGGAATAATCTAAAAGCCCATTAAAAATGACAGAAGATGTTAAAAATAACATCATGTAATAAGAATCTGCTCTTTAAGTCCTGGGAATCTGAACAAACTTGTATAATATATATTTTGATGCTCATAGTAAGAGGAGTGTTTTTTGCTTTCCAGATTTTACTGATATGAATAATAACCCCCCTGCTTGCTAACCTAGATTCCCCAGCTTCCTAAAACACAAAGAAAAAACATGTCAGTGCCTCCAGCAGGAAATGAATAGATTCAGAGAGACAAAAATCAAACTGCAGAAATATTACAGATTATGGGAAAGACTTAAGAGGTTGTGAGTGGCCATAACCTGTTGTGTAGGTACCATTTCTTTCCTGCCTACAGCACTTCAAATAATTCTTCTTGGACTCTTTCCTCTGTGGCATAGGAGAAAAAAAAAAAAAAACAAAACCCTAAACAGTGTGGAAAGGTCTACATACATACTGCATAGACAAGTATCAAGGAGTTTGCTTGTTTCCCAGCTTCCTTTCTTTTTTCCTCTGAGTGCCAAAAGATATTTAGTCAAATCTTACACATTAAGAGGCTGTGATGCCCCCTCTCATAATAGATGCAGCTGAAACACGAAAGTCTCTGTAGTAAAACTGCACTGATTTGTTAACCCTATGTGCTTAGTGTGAAAGAAATGTCCGTCTTTCTAATCCAAATTCCCACACAACCTCAAGTTTTAAAATCAGTCAGTCTGTTGGTTGAAGGCACACTGTTTGTAACCTTCAAAGAGGAGTGAATTATTCAGTAGGAACTCTGGCAGAGATGCCCACACACTGTTGGTGTGATGGACTGATTTGTGTTAATTTGCTTAACAGAGCATCTGCCCCTAAGAGCTTGGCCAAGACCACCTCCAAGCCCTGCTTATGCATCAGAGTCCCTGTCACCACAGACAGGTATGCACAAACCTAGGGGTAAGTGCAAAGCAGAAGTTCTTTGCTGCCACAGCAGCCAAACCTCAAATAACAAGAGTCAAATCCAGGTCTCTATTGTCAGCACATCAGAACTACACTGGGGACTTTGCCAGCAATGTGATATCAAGAGTTCTTCCCTCCCTGTCCAATACAGGTATGATTGCAATGCAATGCAGGCCTGGCAAAATTCCACACTGACCATCACAACCCCACAGAGGTCACAATGAGCATCAGAGGGATTTGAGTTAATAAACTGGAAAAGGAAATTCTATTTTCCTATTACTAGGCATTCCTATTTCTACAGGAGGGAGGCTGAACCAGATGATGAAATGTGGTCCATTCCAACCTTATTTCTTTTGTGATTTTGTGAAACACCCAATCAAGAAACCCTTCGCCCCTTCTAAGCCTGCTTTTTAAACTGCACTAAAGCTATTATTACATAGGTCTCATTTGTGAGATTTTATATGGAGTAAATTCACAGTAAGGCTCCTATTTGCTTTCAGCACTGATAACAGACCAGAAGACGACATTCGCACCTAGTGAGGAGGCTGACAGAAGTTCTGTTAAAGGCAATTTTTTTTTACACATTAATGTACCAGCTAAACTTAGATGCTCAGTTACATGACTGAAGAGACAACTAAACCGTCTGAGGAAAAAGAAAATTGGAAAATTTAACTTTCTAGCAGAGGGCCAACTCTCCATCTGGCTCTATCTGATGCCAATTCCAAATATAAATAAATGAAGAGAAAAAAGCAGTTAAAATGGGAAATAGCACCACTACTGCTAAAAGGTGTCAAAGAACCCAGTCATGAAAAGTGCCAGAAGGGAAAAAATACCAAGGCACACAGTGCAGCATGGCAGAGCTTGAACACAAGATGGGGTCCTGGACAGAGCAGCTGATGATAACCATGTCTCTTAACCCTTCTTTGAACGGCATGGAAGAGATTTACCGGGGACGGAGGAAGTGGCTGGCACTGTGAACACCCCTCACCTCTGCTCAGCATGGGTCTAAAGCACAAAAGCAGGGTAATTAAAGAAAGATTTCCCTCTCACTTTAGTGCTCCCTACCAATTGTAGAGGTAGCAAAACCACTGAGCAACAATTATTTTCTAGCTATCATAAGAACATTGTTGTTTGCATTTGTATAGACTAAGGACATGCTACACAGATCTGCACAGACACATTCTTTGAGATTACACCTGCTTAAAAAAATAATAAGTTGAGGATATAAATTATTGAAAAAGAAAATGCAGAAAATACTCTGCTCTTGTAAATAATGAATTACATGAATGTATGAATGTGTAGTCAATAATTTGACCTTGGAATGTCTGAAGAGAACCACATGCAATTTCAAAAGCCACAAATAACACAGAATTGGCAGAAGATACAATGCACCCCATGAACAAAATGCACTAATGTTGTATTAATGCTATCTCTTGTTAATACTAGCAGGAGAACAATCCTCTGCTAGCAGCTGATCAATTTACTTGTGCATAAAAGCCCATATATCAGCATACATACAATAGCACACTCCGTAGACTCGGATGCCCAGAGGAATATTACAGTGTGATTTTCCAACACAGCTGTACGGGCTTCTGGCAGGCCAAACAGATGATTTATCTTGCCCAGTTTAAAATACAGATCCAGATTTGGCCAGGGCCTTTGGAGGAATTCAACAATGGGTTCAAAACAGAGATACACAATTGTGTTGGAGAACAGTTGTAAACTTTAGATTACCTCATCCACAAATGAACCAAACTGTAACTTTTTTTAAGTGAGCTGAAACTGGAAGTAAATGAACGCCATGAAAGCAATCCTTGTGAAAATGTCAGAAGTTTTATCTGTCTCAATAATTTTGCATATTTTGGGAGAGTGTAAAACCCTAGAGCTTTACAGCTGTGACCTTTCAGACAATCCATACATAAGCCCACAGAAGCCCAGAGGAACATCTCTATGTAGGGTCATTCTGTGAAATGGGTGGCTGAAAACCAAACACGAAATATTACTTTCAGTTCTGTTTTTTTCTATAAAATAGTGATCCATATATCCCAAATGTGAATACTCCAAGAGATTTCATGGAGCAAAAGCTCTGATTCATGCATAGCTCTTGTTCTAATGAAGTACATCTTCCTGTTTTGAGTGGTGAAGAAGAGGAGAAGGTAGAACTCAAAAATAAAGCCCATGGTCATAGTTGCATCACACAGAACTAAAAGGCTCTGCACTTCTGGGAAAATATTTAAGAATTCTAGAGTTTATGGTATGTTGGAGAGAGTAGTTAAAAAATAAAAACCACCTAACATACAACACTACCAACAAAAGCCAAACCATACCCCTATTTGGTACTCAAGTCAAAAAATGCTCACTAGAAGCAAAGGATACAGAAGCAGAAATTACAAGCTGAAATTACTTTAATCCATACCAAAAGCTTTGTAATATGAATATTAACAATTTTTAAAATACCTCAAATCAAATTTATCCATTTGTCAACTGAAATCCCAATTATTTGCTGCAAACCATTTTTGAAGTGTGTACTTCCAAAATGTACATATAAACAAAAGTCAAGAGGGTTAATGGTATTATCAGGTTGCTCTACTTTCAGCTTTAGCTTTACAATAACTAAGCTTTTTCATTCAGTTTCCCTGAACTATTCTTAACTATATTAACAGGCAGCCAAGTCACTTACCTATTCTGAAGATCAAATCGTCTTCAATGGGATTCTCTTTTCTTTTGCCAGTGCTGTACATGCTCGCAGGTCTTTTCACAGCTTTCTGCTTCACATGACCACTGCCTGGAGATTTAACACGCCTCTTAACCCCTTCAGTGGTAGGAGACACATCTGCTGACCTTACCACTTTAAGTTTGAATGGGCTGCCCTTGATATGTTGATCATAAAGTCTCAGTGACAAAGTGAAGTCCCCTTCTTTCTGAACAGTATACAAAAATTCGTAAGTGCCGTTTTTGTTGTCAAGTATTTCTCCATCCGCCACACTCCCGTCGGGCGTGCTCAGTTCAGCAGTGAGGTAAGCATTCCCAGATTTACAGAGCTCCCCATCTTTGTCCTTGGTTGTGATGGTTACAGACATGGGCTGTCCGATCACTGTTTGCCTCAGTCCCTCACCAGTGGCAACTGTTTCGGAGGCAACAGCGTTGGTGGTTAAAATAGTCCCCAGGTTGTGAATGGATTTCTTCAGGCCTTCTGTTTCCACTATAAAGTCCAACTGATCGTTTTCACGGGGCTGCAGTGGGAAGTCCCGCTCGGCCAGCTCGTTCAGCTTGTCACTCATCTGCTTCTTCACCAGCAGCACTTCAGTTTCAGTGCCATGGTTGAGGGCTTGGGCCGTAAAGTTGCTGCAGCTTTTAATGCTTTCCTGTCCTTCTAGTAAGGTATCCAGCTGTGTCTGGAGGACCTGTGTGCATTACCAAACACCAGATTAGCATCATATTACAAGGCCTATTCCAGGAAGATGTAGCATCTAAAGGTCTTTGTAGGAACCAAATTTATAATGTCTTACTTTAGAGTTTAATTTAACCTTCATTTTAGAAGAAGTAGCACACTGATCACCAACCTCTATTTGGAATACAATGTTGCAACACAAAAAAATATCCTGGTTTGAGGATTCAAGACTTTACAGACCCACTGTCACAGTAAATTGAATTACTGCCCCATCTGCCTTGTCTTGTTTGGTTTGGGGTGCTTTGTTTTTTGGGGTTCGTTTGGGGTTTTTTTCTGTTTTGTTTCGGGTTGTTGTGGTTTGGTTTGGGGTTTTTCTTGAGCAAATACCCAGCAACAAATGCAGAAGTTTGAACCCTGCCCTACCTAACTCTCAGGAGTCACAGTTAATGAGACAGCTAGTGGAACTGAGTTGTGTTCATAGATGCAGAGATATTTTGGAGTCATGAGGTCCATTAATAAGAGAGCCTAGAAGAAGCTTCTTGATACTGTTTCTCCAGAGCCAAGGGAAACTGTGGGTTACTCCTCTATGGAGATGGACAAGGAGGCCTCAAGACCTGAATGCACATCCATCCTGAGGAAAAGTGGTATTCCTGAACTAAGAAAGTGAAGAAAGGAAAAATCTCCTTAGCAGAAGGTAAATTGATTCCTCACTTTCAGCAGCCAGGAAAGCAAAATATACAGAATGGGTTGTGGATAGTGGAAAGAGTTGGATTAAGTAGCCAGAAATGTTGGTGGGCATCAAGTAGCCACTCCATATTTAAGACTGTGAAAGAGCTTCTATTATAGGGTCAGTTCTGGCCCTCAGTCTAAAATCCTTAAAACAGTACTGACCTCAAAACTGCTTGATGTGGGCTAGGAACAGGGCTAACTTTTTTTTTTAAACCAATTTTGCAATGAGTTAGAAAAAGGATCCCTCAATTATAGCAACCTAGCAGAGACATTCATGATAGTCAAGAAAACATTGCATCTGCACCCCACAACCTCCACTGACAAAATCCCCAAACAAAGGTACCTAGTCATACACTTCTTGTGTTTCTCCTACGTAGAAGAACTAGGGCACAGACATGACTGTGGATTAGAGAAGTTATCTTGTTGACCATCACTGTAAAGATTTTTGAAACATTTCAATTGATGTAAAGTAAACTTAAAGACTGGATATATTTATTGCTATGAAATACTTTTTCCTTGCTGAGACACGCTATGCAATGACACTGAATTCTGAAGTATTTTTTCGTGAGTCTTCCAAAGCTTTAAGCTTTTTATCCACTGGAGAAAATCCAGGCTCTTGTGTTACTAATATGGGAAAGTGATAACAACACAAAATCTTTTGCAATTAAAACAGAATGAACAAATGTCAAGACTACACTGAAATTTCAAGTCATCTGCTTTTCTAGGCACACAGAAACTTCTCAGGATGCAATACAAGGCATTTCTAATCTGTCTGGTCTTTATTCGACGACATAAGTAGTTAAAGAGAGAGCATAGTAAATAAGGTCCCAGGATGACAAAACCCCATATGCTTCAGGTAACAGGCCACAAACTAAAAGAAAGACAATTTGCAGCTATGTTTTAAAATCAATACTTTCCTAAGACAGTTCTCTTTCATTACAAAAATGGAAAATATTAAATCCTAACATAAATAATATTTAAAATCCACGTAGAGTATTCTACATCTTAAACTCTTTCAGTCCACTGGACAACAAACTGAACTGCCAGCTTTTTTTTTAGTAAAGTATAGCCCTTTCATTTTTTAAGAGTATATGATTAGAATGATTGTATTTTGCAGGGCTATTAGGCATTCAAAAATAAAAACCAATTTCAGTTGGAGTTTTTTTATACAAACTGGGTAGATGCTTCTTTTAGTGCTTATGTACAACTTCATAAAAATGTGATTCTCTAATGCTCACAGTTATAAAATTATTTTAAATCTCTTGAAACAACAATAAGATAATTCAATATCATATTCTATTTTGTGTAGACTTTGTACACAAACAGAATGTATTTGCTTGGTACGGAAGTAAGTGTGACATCTTGATTACACTGTAACATTTTGAATACATTTAGATGATGCTAGGATCTAAGTCCATACTGTTATGCTCAAACTTCTGTAAGCTGCTGCTTAGCTCTGGAGATGACTAAATTCTGTGACCCAATGGTTTTGGGCTGCTTATGTTCCTAGAAGTATGTATCTTGTGCATATGTTAAAATTCCTCCATTTCCACAGGCTCAGCAGTTCAGCACCTTTCTAATGATGTTTTCAAGCCTATTCTACATCCAAGAATGCAGCATTCCTCCACTTCAGACATCTGGAGATGCTCAAGCTGCACAGTAACGGCATTCTTGAAACTCCGGTTATTTATGGTATTTTCTTTTAAAGGCAACTTTCAGGGAGAAATCTTTCTTTATAAAGCAGAGAACTGATGAGCAGGAAAATAAGAACTAAATTCTTTCATTTTCCTGATTCAGACCTAATAATCCTCAACAAAATCTCTACCCACCAGGCTACAGACTTTGCTTTGTAAAAGAACAGATTTCTGTTTTCTTCCTCTGAAGCTTGGTCTACAATATTAGGGGAAAACCCTCAGAATCAATCATCCAGGAATAGGATGATTCCAGATAGGAAGTAAAGGAGTGAATATAGCTCTGCAATCCATTACTCTCCTCATTCCCCTAAGAAAGTGAGATGTCCCTCCAATCTTTTTGTCTTCCAACAGGTGACATCTAACATGAAATATGCTACTAAGCACTGGAAAGGAAAACAGTGCTTTGAAGTGAAACAGGCAGCTTTACTCAGTTCTTCAGGATAAATTGTTTGGGATGTATTTTCATGTCATCCTAAAAGGCTGGGTGTCCACAAGCGAGGCTCTGCAGCACCTGATTTCAGGAAAACAAAGTTCTCTGGATCTCAGACACGATTTGTCAAACTGGCATCCTGCATCATTTGTAAAAACTGGCTGATTAAATTAATAGCTTTTCAATGAAACAAAACATGCATCTTACTTTGTGTTTAAGGCCATAATTCACTTCCAGCTCCATGAGCAGCACGCTCTTTCGCACATTTAAAGTTTTCTGGAGTTCATCAAAAGTGGAATGAATGTCATCTACGATGCTAGCCTTTTGGTTGGTTAGCTGGTGTATGATTTCAGATATAAAATGAAGTGCTGAGTCAATCTCTGGAAGCCTGAGGGAGGAATTAAATTACAAAGGTTGCTGTTTCAAAAGTCGTTAAACACTGGCCCTTGCCCTGATATCTTTTGATTAAGCCCTCTCATCAGCAGGCTGTCTTTAGATTTAGTCATTTTCCAGAAGTTCATTCCTTTTCTAACCACACAGTGGGTCTGGTCTGATAAAACAGGCTAAGCCACAGTCCTCCCCCGTGCAAATCCATTAGACTTTAGGCATTATCAACAATGAGGCCTTGGATCCTCTGTCCTTTATGCTGTATATCTACAAAACCAGATTTATCCCGCTTTCTCTTTTTTTTTTTAAGCCATTTTCCCACTGTAGTGTTTGTACCAGTCTTTTTAACACCCAGCATTATTTATTTAGTTATCATTACATTCATGATTGGACAGCAGTTTTCTCTTTAGCATTTTATGCCCCTTCTTTGGACAACACTTGCATTTCCAATGGCCTCTGCTTTGTGAAAGACAGATAGGAATCTTATGCTCTTTTTGCTAACCCCTCAGTACATCCCACTCAATGGATTTTTTATCCTCATGTTAGCCTTATTATCCCCATTTCCTAGGTAAATGCCCATGGCACCAGCACATTAAAACATCTACCCTAGTCAGCACAGGAAGCCAGTGATAAAACTGAAAGTGGAAAAGTCAGTGGAGTCTCCAAACCTTTTGTTGACAGCATCCAATTGGACTTGAAGTGAAGCCTTGTGTTGCTCCACCACATCCTTGAGCGGTACTGTGGGATGCTCGGCGTGTTCTCCCTCTGTGCACTCCCGGCACATGGCTGTCTCACAGGACTGGCAGTAAAACTCCATCACCTGGAAAAGTGCACAACTCTACACTCAAACATGGCAGCAGTAACATAACTCAAAGTACATCTTACTGAGTCTTGTACTTGTTTATTAGCTAAGCTCTGAGACAAAGCTTCTGTTTTCTTATGCACCAATAATTTACTGTCCAAAAGATGGCTGTTATTCTTACATATTTTTATATCAAAATGCTCCTCTAAAAGAATTTTATTCTATCAAAAAGTGTCAGAACAGCAGCCTGTGAACAATGCTGGATTTCATTGCTGGTCCTAACATCACCTTTATACTGTATAATAGTAAGTTTTGGTCTCTCTCTTATGTACTCCATGAAACAACTAAAATCCAACAGGCATTCAACTACCCTCACTAACTCGATCCTTAGTCTTTCCATAGAGTCTGCTAAAAAACAGTGCAAACTTAGGCTGGTTTTGAAACACAAACTCAAAGGAAATCGCCAAACAGCAAGTTTATTTGCTGGAGGAAAGCACCCTAAATGAACCAACATGCTGCAGGGAAAAATCTCCATATCCCATTACTAATCCCTTAAAACCATTAAAACCTCATATCTGAGATTGTAATAGGAGTGCTGATCTACACTTGAAAGAGGAAGAGATTGTTTCAACCTGTTAAGTACCCAGCAAGATGCTCTTTAGAGATAAAAGATCTTTACATGTAATAGATACCTCAAATTCTGAATATATTTATGAAGGGAAAGAAACAGAGAAGTGCTGTGCCCAAAATCATATGTTAGTCAAAAAAATGCACATATATGTAAATTTGGCATGAGACTTTCTTTACAGCTAGGAAGTTCTTGGGCACAAAGTGTTTTAGGCTTATTAAAAAGGATATAAGGAAGTTCATAGTATATGCTTCAAAGCAAGATATTGGCAGCTCTTTTGCATTCAGAGCATAGCATCACAATCTTAAATAATTCAGCTGGTGCTTCTGGCACTCAGACATCTTGCACAAAGATGGTTGTGCTGGAGTTGTTGGTGGATGAGATGGTTGTGTAGAACCAGCTGTTTTCAGGTGAGCAGAGGGATTTGTAACATCACTGTGCACAATAGCTGACTGCTCTGAGGCATCTTGAGAATTAAGGAGGGGGAAGCAAGAACCATGATTTGCACGTGGCTGTTAGCATTAACAGGGATTTTCCTCTGATAAGCTCCTTTTCATCTTATTGCCATTCTCCCCTCTTATCTCAATTCACAAGACACGGGATTCACATGCAGTGAGGGTTTAGTCATTTGTCAGTCACTCATGTAAGCTGAGAAAATTTAAAAGTTGATCCAATAACCTGTGTAACATCAAATAGATCAGCAATGGGAAAAAATGTAGGCCCTCTAAACAATGTCAACCCTCATGAACACTACTCCAGTCACTGGGAATTTAGCAGTCACGTTGTTTAGATCCTCTGAGGCCTGATAGTTACTTTGGTAGGCACTGTGATGTGATGCATTCTTACAGTGCATAGAGTAAATCAGTTAAACAGAGTTTAGGATTTAAGTTCTTTTCAAAGGCTTCAAAACTCTGCAATCAGAAGCAGCCAAAAGGAAGAATATTTTATTAGGAAACTCTGAAATCTTCTAATATGGCCAAATAAAAAAATTCTTTTTTTTTTGCATGAGTATCCAAAGTTCATCTTTCTGCTTCTTAACAATTTAATGCTTAGGTTCAAGATATTTCAAAAAGCCCTTTTTATTCAGTATTTTTATCTATGGATACAGTGATTAGAATAATTTAGTATTTCTGTTTTCTACTGATCACCCCATAATAAACATCATTATATCTGCAGCCACATATATAAGAAAGGAAGCATCCCATTGGCACAAAGGTTGTTCAGTCTAAATAACTTTCTTCCTCTTTATTCAAACATCAGGGAAACACAGAAGCTCAAATGATAATAGCAAACAGATCATGAAGACTTAATGTGTATCTCTGTACAGAAAAAGTTGACTTTGCTTCAAATTCAAAATGTTTTGAGAGAAGCAGCTTTCATTTCCCACTATATTTTTTTGTATTGTGCATAGATGAAGAAGGAAAACCTAATAATAATAAAATTCAGGCTTCAACTGTCTACATAGGCTAATTTCCTAAGATTTTTTTTCCTAGTATCTCTTTATCAGGAAAGACTAATTTCTAACTACAGACAGACAAGTATTGCTGGCTTTTCATCTCTCCTCTCCATGCCCAACATGGGCATCACATTTTGTGACACTCTTAGAAAATTTTTCATTAGGACAGGTTTGCCTTACAAAACATCTCAGAAAATGACATTTGCCTCTCCTTCCCAAATTCAAGAGAGCTCTTGGGTAGGATATACTGTAGCATCCAGCACTGGCTTCAGCTGTATTTCCACCAAATTCAACAAGAACATTCTCATCAGCTGTAATGAACGGTGAATTAATACCCACTGATTGTGAAATCCCATCCACTTCTTCACACTTTAAGCCAGACCAGCATATTTCAACACAACAATGTAACTAGAGACCCATGTGCATCTTCACCACTATAATTCAACTGAATTTACAGAAACTTTTAAAATTGCATAATCAAGGATGCAAGTACTTCTGAACTATATTTCACGAAGCCAAGACACACTAATTCCAGCCCTTCAAAGTTCAGGTCCTGAGGCAAAAGCTCTCACCAATCATAAACCCCTCTTCTCTAAAATCACATTGCTCATTCTCTGCTTTCTATTTAAGTTAGAAGAGCAGTCTACAGAAAAAGGATGAGTCAGCTCTTTGCCACCCACCTTCCTCAAGTCACACACACACACGCTTAATTCCTCTGTCCCAGGGTCAGTGTGCACCTTAGCTTTGTAGGCTTTGGCTTTCAGAAGAATGTAAGTTTGAATTACTGGAGGGCATGTCTGAGATACCTGATAAAATTTAGAATGTGGGTTTTTCTCCCTCCCTTGTCACAGCTTTTGCCTAACCCACAGATTACACTTTAATGTGATATATGAGTAAGTGACATGGTGGCAAGTACAGAGGTGAGGAGAAAAAACAAGGGTTTAAAAGGTAGATATGAAGTCACTTCATCACAATATCAAGGATAGGTGACTTTATTTTCCTAAGAGAAACATACAGGCAGTAGGCAACACCTCCACAAGTTCAGGAAGCGTTTTTGTAAGCAAGATCTTATGCCTGTCAAGTTGCCAAGATACGCTATGATCTTTTGAGAAGTTGCTTAGAGATAAGGCATTCTCTCTTGTTAAGTGTTTAATACTCTGTATCCTCTCTTGTTACACTCTAGAGGCAGAAAATATATTGCCCCACCTTCTACATTGTAAAAACATGCTTCTCCACTCTGAGCTGGTTTTCAGTTTAAATTCAAACAAAACCCATTTTAAATTCAAACAAAAGACATTTCAGAGGCTACACCACTTATTACATACAATGGAGTTAAAATTTCATAGCCTTCCCTGCCCTGGCTTCTGTACTTACCCCTAAATGATTGTACATCAATGTTTCCAATCCAGAATACTTTTACACACAAGAGCTGCGGGTGTTTCGCAGCTGAGAATAAAGCTAACCTTATGTTAATGTCTAGGTAGAAGATAAGAATCTTCTAGTGGGTTCAAAAGTTCCATATGTCCCCTATTACTCTGCTTTAACAAGAACATACACTGTGCTCCATGTTGGGTCAAAATCAGAAAGCATTTTTTTATAGTTCAGGCCCAGGTAACCACAATAATTTTGTATCGAGATACTACAAACTAAGTTTCATTCTTCCTAAGAACACACAGAACAAAGATGCCACAAGAGAGGACGGGAGGATGTGCACAGAAGGAATGAAGTAAACATACATACCTATGGAAAATATGAGTGATGGCAGTAGGGGACCAACTGGGAAGGGAAAGTGTCTAATCTACACGGCCTGAGGAAGGCTAAGTTACAAGGAGACAGGCAAGCAAATGAGAAAGTATCTCTTATCTCATTTTACTCAGAGAGGTTTAAGTCCAGGATGGCTGAAATTATTGAAAAAACTTAATCAGAAACTTATTTCCAGGCTAATATGAAGACAAAATGGTAATATTTACAGGAAACATATTTGATGCAAATAGTAAAATACAGTGGGTCTGACCCTACCCCAAGCAATATGTAAAAATTAATGAAAGGTGGATTGAGTGCAGAATGACTGCTGGTTCTGTAAAGGCATTCTCCTCCAGCTGCCAGCTCAATCCTTTTTCACTTCCTGAAGCCCTCAGTAAAGTTACTAGCAGCCAGGCACTTAGAATCATAGAATATCCTGAGCTGGAAGGGAGCTACAAGGATCATCAAAGTCCAACTCCTGGCCCTGCCAAGGACCAAGATCATGTGCCTAAAAGCATTGTCCAAATGCTTCTTGAACTCTGGCAGGCTTGTTGCTGTGACCACTTCCCTGGGAAGCACATTCCAGGGAAGATGTTTTGGATTAAGACTTTTTAGCTATTTCTTAATATCTAACCTACTTGCCACACAGTGCTCTTGTGTCCTGAACCTATGAAGCCAGCATAATCCCATTTCCTCAGTCAGGCCTAAGGTTCTCAGCACTTTGCCCTGTGCACCCTTGCAGTCAGACCCACCTGGCCAGGCTCAAGCAGCTCTCCCCAAATCTCGCCTCAGCTCCTCCCATCGCAAGGACTAATGTGTGCACTTAGCTTTTCATTTCTTAGCTTCACAAAGCTTTAAATTGGAGTCATCCTCAGGCTATCCCCAACCCTCCCAGATACTTACTGAAGCGAGAGGATGTTCCCATCACACACTACTCAGCATCCTAAATGACATGCTATGTTTCAAGGCAAGCCAAGTAGGTTTAGAGGACTTACAAATGCACCGTTCCCTCTAAGAGAGTTCTCAGAGATGTGTAAGGTGGCATATTTTGGATTGCAGACAAGCCAGGTTTTTTTAAACCTGTCCAAAGAATAATCAGCTGATAATTTAAAATACAAAACAAATAATGCCTCAATTTTGACATTTTTCTGCATTTCACAATCAAATGGCTCCTATCAGAACGGCTGTGTCAGAAAACAACCATGATTCATTTTAAAGAGAGCAAATAAAATGCAAACAAAAACTAGGAATGCATTAATCAGTAACCACTACACACACATAAGTATAGTACACATTAAAAGAAGTTACACCAGTTATTCATTAATCAGAGTGCCCAACATCAGTTCTACAAGTCCACCTAATTCCAACGGAAAAGGAACTGAGCTATTCCTCTATTACAGCTATTCCTCATTACCTATCAGCTGGATTACTCCCATACAACTGCTGTACCTACACTGAGTATCAAATAAAACAGTTCCCAGAAAGTTGTCATAAACTACTGACATATGTTTCTTGGCTTGTATAGAAGCACACCATTCAGTTTACAACACAGCATTGGCTGCGTTTTGTAGTCTCCACTTACACGTTTGCATAAGTTTAGCTATGAGTCAGGAGCTCATATGCCTATCTTGAAGTTGCACAGGTTAACACTGAAAATTGTGAAGTAAGCAGTGTTAGAGCTGTTCTTGCAGTAATCTGTGAATATTAACTCAGCTGGGGGTACTTGCCAAAGAAGATACTGATATGATTTGAGGATGTGTGTGGGGGTGGGGACATGCTAGGTAAAAAGAGTAGGTGGAGGGAAAAAACAAAGCAGCCTCCAATAACTGATACAAGAGATCTACAAAACACTGCAGATAAACAGAAGCTCTCTGTTTCTAGCCTGTGCTGATCCAAAGCATCCTAAACTACAACTCACTTTCATTTGGCTCTATGTTAATATGTTCACACACCTTTTGGTACTGCCCCAGTGTGCAGGTCAATTAAACTCAGAAGGTCCTTGTCACATATTGCCAGACAAACACACAGGTACTCACAGCAACAGCTGATGCTACCAGCCCGAGGGCTAAGGAAACCCAACCGAAAGAAGGCACAAGGTTCAGTACTTGCAGGACAAAAATTCTGACCAAATGTGCCAAAAGACAGCATCATCCCAGATGATTGGTAAGATAAAATAATATCCTGACTACTTCAATATTCCACTAAGAGCATTTGAGTTAGTTTGAAGAATCACTTGTCTTTTGCTGATACATTATAAAATCACAGAAATAGTGTGGTTCCACTTCCCTGCTTTCTCTTTAGAAAAAGACATCCATGAAACCCAGACAAGTCAGTGCATATCAATACCTATACATAGCACAGGAGGCCATCTCACTTACGTTTCCATCATGGTTGGGGCAGGAGAGTGGTTTGCCTGCAGCAACAGCAGTGACAGTCTCCAAGATGGAGGACTCCTCAATGCTGTTGTCCGGCGTTCGCTGCAGGACATCCATCAGGTTGGTAATAAAGAAGTTGTTCTGGAGTGCAGATACCCCCTTCTCTGGCAGAATGGAGGTCTGGCGGCACACAGGGCAAGAAAGGGTTAAGCTATGGGCTGGAATGTAATTCTGTAAACACCTATGGGGAAGGAAGATGGAAGAAGAAAGAAAGGAAAAGTATCATCAAAGAAGGAAAAAAAACCCTTTCATCAGTTAAAGAGCTAGTTTGAAACAGTACTACTTTTACTTATAAAAGGAAAAGTACATCAAACAGGCTTCTGAAGCAAAAGTGGTTATGGAGAATCTTTTTTAACATTTTTTTTACTCTGCCACATGAAAAAAAGGTTCAATAAGCAGACATAATTAAAAGAGTTATATGCCTTTTTTTGAGACATTCATGCAGTTGATCATGCTTTCAGACTGCTGCAGACCTACTGCACCCTGCTCACAGGACAGTAAAAATTTTAAACTATCAGATAAAGTCTGACAGACATGAAGTTACATCAGGTATTTGAGTCTGTGCCTTTAACTGACTAACCGATGCTTGACCTTTGTCTTTCCAACAGAATTTCCTTTAATAACTTGTATTTGTGGGTTTACTGTTTCAGAGGTAAAACATGGTCCCAATGAAACCAAAAGAATTTTTTTTCTTTTATTTCAATTTGCAAAGTTCTTTGGCAGCAAGCCAAAATCAACAGACCTTTCTTTATGACATAGGAAACTACCTGCTAGGTTATCACAGTTTATGTTGAGGGGAGTTTTGGAGGAAATTTTTGTTTGTGTTTGATTGGGAGGGTGGTGTTGGCATTTTTCAGAAAAAGTAAATTTCACAGAGTATAAACCTGACACAAAAGTTCAGCAATCAACAATATGCACAATATGCAGCAGGCTGGCCTAGGTGAGGTGCCTTGATGCCACTTTTGGCCTTGGAAATGAAGTTAACACCTGGCTGGGCATGCAGCACGTAGTTGCATGCAATATGACGTATTCAGTATGGTCCTTCTGTAAGCAGAAGCTTTGCAGAATGCAGTTCTTAAGGGGAGCAAATTCCTCATGGGATGCCAGCTGAAAGTGTGATCTCACACAGCTCTACAGCACTTATCCTTTTGCAAGGGCTTTGGTTGCACCACTCTTCATCTTCCCCTAGCAGCCCTCCTCCTGAACCCCAACTAAGGGCTCTGTGAAAGGGGAGCTTAGGCTTTGCACATCAGCACTACACTGGAAAAGTTCTTCCAGTCTCTCTCCATAACAAGATCAGCCTAAGAGGATTACAGTGAAAACCAGAAGCTAACCCTAGGTTTCACACATGAACAGAAGTCAGAAAACTTAACACATGATGGTGAAAGTCTTGTCTCACTGACTTCAGTAAGAGTTTCAATGCTGCCTTTTTAATGCTGGGATTTCCTATTCATCTACAAAAGACCAGTTCATCTGACACAGGCAGAGATCAACCATTTTTCTTTCATCCTGTGCAAAGTTAGAGATTCAAACCACAATTCTTCCTAAGAGGTAGAAATCTCCTAAATTAAGTAAGTGTTCACACCATAAGCCATTTATAAATATTCTCCTGCCATTCAATATACAATCCAGAGTTGCATCCCATCATCAGATTAAGAACTCTAACCACTAATTCTTCAGCTAACGTTTCTGCAGGTGCTGTATTTTCTCCACAATTTGATGGATAATGCAGCATTAAAGTATCATTATGCATATTCAGTTCTTTCAGCCAAATACAGTAAAAGGCAGATTGCTGGTTTATCACATCTCTTTCCAGAGAGTTTTCCCACTTCAGTCAACCAAACTGCAGAATAATGAAGACATTTAATCTCAGGTTATTAATAATGTATATATCATGTCTAACCCTTGGATATTAAAGGATGGGATAATTACTTATTGGCTTAGAAAATCAACAAAGGAAATTTGTTTATTGTTTCTAATTATATGATAATCAGAATAAATTTGAGACCATTAATTTGAGGTCCAAATTCTAGCTATCATCACCTTTCACACTATAGTAACTGTATTCATTAGTTTAATTGGATTTACTTTTTGTTTACTCTTGCATAATAGGAATGTATTCCAAATATGTCACTGCTGTCTCTTCCTGCCTGCCATAAATCTGTTTTTCTACATCCCTGCCTCTCCAGCCTTCCCAGACTTCATCATGCCTTAACACAACATTTACAAGTAAAGGGAAAAGTCCCTGTCCACTAAAGGACGCCTTGTCCTGTGCTTGCAGCATGGCACAAATCCTGTGTTACCAGCATGAGGAAAGGACTTACCTCTCACAGAAAGTGTGCAGGCAGGGAAGGACTTTGGGGTTCTTGTAACGGTCCAGGCATATGCTGCAAATCAGAAACTGCTTGTCAATCTGACGGACCACAGGACTTGGGATGTTGGAGCCTTCACTGGCCATCCTAGACCACTGACATATGGGTCCTGTTCCCTTCTACCCTGCACACTGCTGGAGCGGAGTGGGGAAAAGAAGAAAAGAAGAAAAACGGCTTATAAACGCCATGAAATAACAAAATCATTGACTAATCCACTCATGTTTTATCCTTATGCAGGAATTCATATTTCCACATAAAACCAAATCAAGAAAGAATTAAACTTCTAAAATGGTTTATCACTGATGAGAGCCAGGGAAACAGTCAGCAACATCTACAACACCTCTGTCTGAGCATTCTGGAAAGGCATGCTGCCTCTGGACTGAAATAGTTATGGGGCTGTCTGGTTTTAAAGAAAACCCAGGATAAAAACATTCTCGTGCCAATAGGCTCAGCCAATGCTAACAAACATTGGATTTCTTACATCTACAGTACCGCTGGCAAAACGCTCCAACTGGAACTGCACCAGCCAGTCAAGTGGCTGCATCACAGACAGAATTTGAAAATGGTTCACCTAACATTTTTTTTCTCTTGTCGGTGCTGGTATTGCCCAAAATATGGTAGATTTTGTCTCCAGGAAGCCCCCAAGAAGGAAGCTGCAGAACCAGCCAGCCCCTGGGAAGGGAATGCTCAAATTCTGCATCACCAATAGGGATGAGGTAGGCAAAATGAAAATCCTCATGAAAAACGAAACAAAGCAAAGAAGAGGCAACTAATAGCCACTGAGAATCAGCAATGGTAGGGTGAAGGATACATGAAGTGCATCCAAATAATAAATGCAAGAAAAATGTCATTCTAGGCAGAACTAGTACTAAGAACCATGTTTCTAGGACTGAGGATTCTTCACAGTCTGGCATAAAATAAAATTTTTAAAAAGCATGAAATAAAAAGCTAAGAAAAAAGTCTACTAACTGTTAGAATTAAAATCGCAGGTTAAAGAGATGGCAGCAGGCTTGGAACGCCTCCTGTCCTGGAACAAGGCACAGGGAGAGAAAAATGTAGGTTCTTTTCAGCTGGAGATACAAATTATAGCCAACAGAATAAAATGTGAAAAGAGAAGACAGGAGGAAAAGGAAGGAAGCAAACACAGAAAAAAGTAAACTGCCTGCTAAAGTAGTTTAGGAAAACCTGGCAAGCAGAGTCCCTGGCAGGGTGGCCCAGCAGGAACTTCTCTCCATCAGCATTTCTAGCAGGCTGTAGTGCTGGGAGGCGCAGGCGCGACTGTCACAGCACTGAGTTCTGCCAGACCTCCCGCACCCACAGCGGAACCGGGCTCTCTTCCCTGGGAGCTGCAAGCCCAGCTGGCCTTCTCTGTGGGTACTCTCCTGAGGAGTCTAATGTCTTCCTAAACAATTTCTACCACTTTTTAGTCACCCATTTCAGACAATTTGAGATCCAGCTTGAGGGCAGTTCAGGCTTTCCAAGACAGAAACAACAAGCCCTCTGCTGATCATGCTCAAAGGTCACTCAATAGCAGAATGATTTGCGTGACCTGTGTAGCATTTTATTGCTAGTGTTACATTAGGACTTCTTCCTGTGCTTGAATGAATGGCACACTGGTCTGTCAGAGTTGAACCCATGCTGCTCGTCCTGAGCTGTGTACTTAGCCATACTGGTATATTTTACTTATTACACTGAGCAAGGGTCTATTTCTAGGATAATGACAGTGATTATGGGTCCTAAGTCAGCTGTGCTGGTTTCCCTGCTAACAGATTTCCTGGGGCATTGCCTCTGCGTTAGCAAATACAGCAGCACAAAGTTATTCACAGCTCAAATACCCAACAGCAGTAACTGACATTTAAATTGATGGAAAACACTCATGGCAGGCCCTTTTGTTTCCTTTTTTTCCAAGGAAGGGGAAACTGCAACAATAAAAATAAACTCTAATACTCATAAAATGTAATGTTTGTTCAAGACCCAAAAATGCATGATTTTCAGGACTGATAATATTTCCATGTCTCTTCCATATTTCTAAATATTTCTTTTTATTTCTTTCTCCTTTCTTTAGTAAGATAAAATGTGAGTATTACATACACACAGATTATTTTTTTCCTATTTAAATGCCATAAATCACACTGAACAAACCTTAGGAGATCAATTAGCAGACTGTTACTTTTAAAACGCTGGAGTTAGAGGTGGCTTTACAAGAAGCGGAACCAAAATCTGGCTTTTACAAAACGGAGTAGAAAGACAAGACAATCAAATACCCATTAACATATTCATACGTTTGGCAGCATAACATGCAGAACATCAGGACGTGTTTCAAAAGGAAAATTCATTTCACCACTTACACAGCTGTGTTTGCCTCTCAGTCTCTCTCCCCAAATGCTAGGTGCAGGGACCCAAATAAAACAGGGAAGATAATCAGAAGCAGGAGGATTTCTTATCAAAAGCATGGTTTCCAAACTGGACACACAAACAGTGTAATTTTTTTGTTATAGACTGAACAAACTACTGGAAAAAGCTGTACTTCAGATATGAAAGAATAGGTTTCCAGTGAATGCTGCCTATCATTTAACAGAAGAAAGTTCTCTAGCAACCAGGTATTTTCTGCATTTTATCTTTCCCTTATCAAGTAAAACTACACCAGCAAATAGCACTTACACAAAAAAAATCTGCTGCTGCCTGACAAAAAATATTGATTTAACCTGTTTTTCATCTTAGTTTTTCACATTCCCCCAATGTCATTGCAAAATCAAGTAATTCTTAGCATTTTGCATATAAATCTCATGCCAGCCACTTAATTTTTCAAATGCTCATGCTTTAAGCTTTGTCTGAAAGAAACCATTAATGATTCAGAAATAAGTGCTTTTATTATTCTGTGTTTTGTCTGAAATGCAGCACATCATGACTGTCATTTATCCCCTCTGCTCACGTAAATCAGATTTAAAACATGCACCTGGAAATAGAATTTCACCTGTACATTTCAAGCTTTGGCCACTACCTGGTACAACTTCTTACACAAATGGTCCCTTTAAAAACATCTTTTGAGTATGGGATTTCCAGGATTCTGCACCCTCTCTAAGGCAACTCTACCTTTGATGTAATCTTGATGAGTGTGGTGTAGCTATGAGAAAGATGGTTTTGCCCATTTACTCAATGAAAGCAACTGTACAATCAAAGGCTATCTGAAGAAAATCTGGAGATTTTAGACAATGTTTTTAAATTTCATCAGACAGTATTTTTTCTGATTTACTGCTATGCTTGCAGCAATGTAAGTTTTAAATATATTAGCAGTGGGAGATTTTGCAAAGTAACACGACTTTAACAAGAAAAATGTTCCTTTTTTTGGTAGCATCTTCTGTGCTCAAAAACTGCCAGGCCGCTTTTCAGAGGTTTATTACCTCTCACAATCAAAACAGAGCAGCTGAAGCATGAGCTTCAAAAACAGGGCTATCACTTCTCCATGTAGTTCCATTTCATAATTTAAACATGCAAAGCTAAAGGACTGGGAAACATTACACCAAACAAGACATAAGTCCCCAATCACTTATCTATAGCACACACACACTCACAACTCAAAACCAAATTCGGGTTCGCTAAACCAAGTGCAGTAAAGGGTTCTGAAATATATTCCCTTTGTCACCCTTTCGAAGCTCAAGGATCGCTATCTTCCCAGCTACCCCAGAAACAGCATTACTCCTTTTCCTTCTGCTTGCAGCTACGATTTTCATTTAAAATATATTAGACAGCAGAGAAAAGAGAAAACAATGGCTCTCTAAGCAAATGGAAGGCTTTGCCCCGTTATGCATGCACGACTTCAGGAAAGCCAGGGTGCGGCCCCACCCATATGAAAGGAACTTCCTATAGCACTGGAAAAGGGCGAAAAGAAAAAAAAACGTGTTAGGTGTAGCAAATAACAGTTCCAGAAGAGTTGTTTCAGGTAAATAGACATGTAGTAGAAATATGCACCCTTTCTACAGGTATCCTCAAATGAGCTCTGGAACTCCCAAAAATTCTCTATTCGTTTCCCAGCCGAGAAAAAACATTGGGGAATCAAGTAACTGTTCACTTCATAGGATTTTATTCCTACAAGAGTAGAATTCTGTGTTACTAATACACTGCTGTCTCTGAAATCCACCCAGCCAGAGCTGCAACTAGCCTGAAAGTACAGCCTGAGGAGAACAAATTGCTTGCAGCTTTTTCACCTCTCCTTATCAATGGTATTCACAACCTAGAGGGTCTATTCATGTACTATGAATGAATAGGTTTCCAATGGCAACGTTTCCAAAGGAACAGTTAGGCCTCCAGAGCCATAAGAAAGGGTGGGGAACCTCAATGATGTTGCTTCAAGGACTGGGAGAGCTGAGGCTTAAAAGTCCTTAAAACAGATAGGTCACCTGTCCACAGCCTGTAGGAAAAAAGAACAGATTCAAGCCATTTCTAGCAGCAGCCCCCAGATTAGCCAATACAGAATACACTGAGCAAATCAGAACCGCCACACAGTCCACTTGTGTAAAAGGCTTGATAAGCTAAATTTGCATTCTTTTCTCTCCCACTCTTGCAATCAGCTTAGTGCCTTGTTTAAAACACAGCAACCCTCTTCATTCTTACAGCATGCAGAAATGTAATGAACGATCAGGGGCCAAACCAGGAGCAACCCAGCAGCAGCCACCAGGATTAACACTGAGCAAACTTGAGCATTTCAGACCTACCCATCTTTGTAGAAAAATAGCTTAATCAGTGCAGTGCTGAGGATAAAATCCTTGCAGGGACGGAGCAGCAGTTCCGCAGTAATCCAAACGAACAAACCATCATCTGTTAGTATTTCAAGCCTCACGCATGAAACTGTTAAGGAATCCCTATCACAGCACCATCATTATTAGATGCACAAGAGATTTTGTGCTCTAAGGAATGATGCTCCATTCCATGAAGAGGACAGGTGGAAAGAAAAATGGAAGAATAAGAGGAGGCACAGTGAAGTCGTCATGAATTTTTTTTTCTCCCTGGGTCATTTACGAGTGGGAGACCCCTCCAGGATTCAAACCAATCAATCTTTATTTAGCACATCCTTTTCTCACTCAGCCTGTGTAGAAAGACTGCAGCAAATGGTGCAAGGGATTGTGGGATGGGGATGCAGCAGAGAGCTGCAACCAGATTCGCTGGGTTATTTTTTTTTCCTCCCTACTCAGCAATCAGCTGTTCCGAGGCTCCGCGCAGGGCCATTGAATTTGGTCACCAGAATGTTATTACAGGATTAGCAGGCAGAGACAGCTACCACTGTGCATCTGGCATGTCAATGCAGCTAAGAAATACATATGCAAATATTACTCACAAATCGGAAAAACGATTTAACTCCAGAGAAGAGAGTAAATATTACATCACATCCATTACCAGGACAGCTGCCAGAGATAAAGCGAAAGCACTTTCATTTACAAAGTGCTTAACAATTTTAACACTTAATAATTCTATTCAGATTTTTCCAGGATTCTGGGTATTTCTTGGAATGTAATTCTTCCCTGCTCCAACTTCCAGAAGCAACAAAAGACCCCACAAACGCTCTTTGTCTCTCTCCAGATGTTTAAAGCAGAAGCAAAGAGCCTCCCCGGAAAACTGTGCCACTGACACACAAACCAGCAGCAGCTTCTACTACTACTGAGCCACATATTTGATCTGACTCAGTCTCAAGTCAAATATTCAAGGCAGCAATTAGTAAACTCATATTAAAGGAATTTGAGAATCGAGGCTAACAGACTGTTCAACTTTTCCATAAACATTCATGCAAAGGTGTATTACCATAGTTGATCTATTTACTTGCTCAAATTTTTTGAAAATTCACAGATCAACTATGATTTTAGTAGGCTGTTACCAAAGAAATTTTTTTTAAATGGTGCCTGCTAGTTTTCAGCTATGCAGAGAAAGTTGTCAAAAAGATGCTTGTGAATACACACAGACACCATTGAAGCACAGCAACATAAAATTAGCTTTGTCTTCTAGTATAACAGCTGGTGGGTTTTGCATACAAGGTAGTATTTGCATCTCCAAATACAGTGTATCTTTTCTTTTGAAAAGAACAAATCGTATGCAAGTATTTCAGTTAACTGAGGCTAACAAAGCTTTCCACAAATAAAAGAACATAAAGCTCCATTTGCATCAAGAAGAAAACACGTGGGGCTTAAATACTCTCTTTGCTACTCTGACTTAATTAGGACAGACATAGCTATTTCAGAAGTTTAAAATGTTGTCCCAAGCTCTTTAAGCGTGGTTTCCAGAATACAATATTTATTCCATTCTTGAATTGATGAGTTAAATATTATTATTAATCATTTAGTGTGACTGAAATGTAATCTAAATTCCTGTTAAAAATACAAATTCTGCACTCATCCTTTACTTTCCACTTGGCGATCATTTAGCCAGATTATTTTATGCATCAGGCAGATCCAGCCTGGTTTCCCTGGACAATGCCCACAGGGTGAAGGCATGTTGTAATCCAGTTTATAACCTGAAATGAAACATCAGGCAGCGTGTGTGTATGTATTAGGGTTTGGGGTGCCTGCGCCAAAATATTGCCCCTCTAACTCCCTTAACCTGTACTGAACTCAATCAAAGAGAGAGCACAAGGTATGTTTCATTTTAGCTCCAACATTCAGGAGCAGGAGGCATCTGTACAGCAGGATTCACAGTTTAAAAGAAGGCCAGAGATTTCAGGCATGTTTTTTTATCTTTGGTTTGGGGAGTTTTTTGGTTTTCTTTTTAAACTGTCTGGGAAATAGGGGAATCCCTATTGCAAAGAACAAGCAACAGATTTCACTCCTACAAGATCCAAGGCCTTTTGCTTCTGCCAGGGGAACAAAAACACTTAAAATAAAAATCAAGAGAAAATTCAGGAGTGGCATCCCCAGAACTAAAGAGGAAGACTGTCAGACAGAAGCATGCAGATATCATTTAGTTACTTGCTTTCCCTTGCTCATTTCAAACAACCTATTTACACACACTAAAACAGAATGACCAGTATCACTCAAATTACTATTTCCATTTACAGTCAGTAGTAAGGACTACATACTCCTCAGAATCGATCCCATAACATACCTCATGGCCAAGGGAGACCGCTGTAGCCACAGCTGCAGCCACTCACACAGGGAAACACACCTCCAAACAAGAGATTCCTTCAAAGCGCTGTTCTCTTACAATTAACTCTGAGAAGTTGCCTGCTGACAATGAGCTGATATTCCACAAATTATCCTGCTTCTTCAACAACAACAACAAAAAAACCAAACCAAAAACAAACAAACAAAACCCCCCCCAAAAAATCTGTGCTACTGCGGTAAGGAAAATGAGCCAAAAGGCATAGCATTTCCCTGAGATTTTTCTTGTTGTATGTTGAAATGTGGATTTCTTCTGCTTAGCAAAGAGGAAAAGGATTCAATCTTGCACTTTACCCCCATAGCAGTTACAACCACACTCTTTCAAATAGGTTTATTGTATGTGTACGTCTTTTGTACTGGCAGATGGGGGTGGGGTAGTCATTATATGCTTTGTTCTGTTTGTTGTTTTTCTGTTTTTATTTTAAAAAGAATAGGCTACTTCTCCTCAGAAACTTGCTGCATTTCATTGTTGCTGTTGACTTATCTGTGTCACTGTTGACTACTGAAGCAAGTTCTGGAGAAGAAAATACATAGCACATGCCATCTTCATAGTGCCATGGAAGAGTGATCTAGCTTCTGTTGTCATCCCCTGTAAATGTCCTGGGTTTTGAGTAACTTATTCTTTTTCCTGTTCCAAACAAAACCTGCATTCATATTCTTAGGGAGGCCATAAATAGTAAGCTACCAAAAAACCTCACAGTTAGCTTAGAGGTCATAGGTAGATATTGATATCTTCCCTAATATTAAATAAGTCATCCAAACACTCCAAGTTAAGATTAATGGTTTGCACTGAAGCCTATACTATAAACTGACTGAATAGAGAGTAGTCTAGCTCACCCTGCTGTACAGAAGGAATCTTAAGGTCAGCAGAAAAAAAATTATTGGGTTAGTTCAAACTAAATGACCTGCTAATACAGTCCTGGCAATTAAGGCTGACTGAAAAGTAAGAGATGTGAGAGATCAGAAATCAATTACCCAAAGCCAACATACTGGAAAATGAGGATTAGTTTAGGAACACAAATATAGGATAGGATGGGCTGTTACAGCCAAATACCCAGCTCCACACATCCCTAATTTGACCCTGGTGACAGGGGAGCAAGTGAAGTGAAACAGCCAAGTTTTGCCATTGTGGAGCTATGCCCACACCAGGAGTCAAGGGCCTCATGAGCCAGTGGCCTTTATCTTTCCCCACTGTGGCTGTGTACCCATGCAGATCCAGCAGCTTCCAGAGAGCAAGTGCAACTTCCAGCCCTCACTCCACATCCTTTAATAGTCCAGGCTGTAGCTCACACCATCTGAAATGAGCAACAGCTCCCTCTCACTGCGGGTTTGTAGCCAGAGGGCATGTCTGCCCCAAAAGGAGCTCTGCTAGGTCCTGGTTCCTCCCCACCAGCCACAGCCGTGAGCTATGGTCACTCCCTCATCTTATGATCCAGCAGAGCAGATGCTTTTTCCCAAATCTTGTGACCCAACGCAAGGGATTTGCCATAGCCTGGGAGGCAAACAACTTGAAAGGTTTGCCTGAGATGTAACGCTGGGCTGCTGGAAACTTTCCCAGCAGCCCAGCACCCATCCTTGTATGACTTTGCCACCTTCTTCTATTTCCTTTTAACTTCTGCTTATGCCTGGTTTAGCTTGCCAAGGTTGCGGCTTTTGCAGCACAACTGCAGCAAGGCTGGGACAGCCTGGCCTCCCTGCTCAGCCAGCCTGAGCCTTTCTGGCAGGATTGCACTTCCTGCCTCTCTCCAGCACTGAAGTTGCAAGTCAGGCAGCACTCGACACAAACTGCTTTTCTCCCCTCTGTGTTATTCTTTCTCTTCCCCTATTGGGTATCTGCCATTGAAGTGGCACTGCAGTCACCAGAAACAAGCTCTGTACTCTGGCACTCCTTCTGCACAGCAATGGGCTCACCTTCAGTATCACTGTCAGATGCAGATGTCATGAATTAGATTTTTTAAAAAAAGTTTTCAGCTGCTGAAGGCACGAGAATAACTGGAATAGAAGCCACTGCTACAAATTAAACCCTCGCTTAATAGTGTTATATGCTTAATGATTAGTTCTTTTTTCTTCTTCCTTTCCCCAGCCTGTAATCAAAGCTAGTGAAACAAAAGAGTGAGCCCCTGAAACATGGGTGGATCTCGTAAGACACCAACATATTAATGTTTTATACTTCAGTGCTAAAGGGAAGTTTATGGCTGGCATCTAATATGCAAGTTTCTTCTCTCTCCTCATCTCCAAAACTTGTGCCTCTGCAGTACCTCTTCTCCACCCCACTTTGGAGGTGAGTAGTCCTGCTTCTACCTCATCTCCCAGCTATCCTGTCCTTGGATGGAGAGGGGACCTGCTGTGGCTGCACTGCAAGCACCAAGGGACAAGTCTGACAGGTTAGAGCTTGTGTGATCACACAGTCATCACCAACTGAGAGGCTATTTGTGTGATTGAGGTTTGCAGGACCTCATTTTGAGTCAGGACCTTGCACAATAAATTCCAAAACAGCTGGAACACACTAAATTTACTGCACAGGCAAGGACAATGCATGAATGGGCATCCATGAATCCTCAACCAAATACCCCAAATTCTCAAAAATGAGATTTCAGAGAGAAAGGGTAGGAATAGAATGAGAAGGACACATCGAGGGAAACAACAAGATAAAAGTATCAGGTCAAATTACAGCATCAGAACTGCAATTTAGGGCCCTTTCCATGTTTAATAAAATGCCATCTTCTCAGGTGAGCTCCTAAAAAAAATCTGCAGTGAGGTATGTCGAAGTAATTATTTCAGGGACTAGATGTTGTACAGTCATTAAGGAAAAGAATTTTAAATTGTATACTTGCCATCCAAAGCAGTGAGTCAGAGCATCTCTAGAGAAAAAAACCCTACCCTGACTACTGTTACTATCACCCTTACAGTTGCACATTTTTGACTCTCTAGGTCTACCTATTTTGTGAACACTGACTGAACACAAATCTCTGTTCAGCCTTCATAGGTAGACAGGCTCAAATAAAACCAAGCTGAACTGACAAATAGTTAAAACTGCACATCAAAACACTGCTGCTTCCATAAACATCTGCCGTGAAATGCTACTTGAAATAAAAGTGCTCCATGAAGACTCCACACTTATTACTGTTAATACTTCCAGGAGCAGGAAAACAGGCAATAGAGCAAAAAAGGAGGCTGATCAAGAATCTATTTGGAAAAAGGCCCCATGTCTTTTCTATGTACTGTTGGATACAAGATATGCTGAAAAGTGCCCTAGGCATTTTCTTCAGAGTTGCTGTGCAACAGAAAAAAAAATAAATGGAAGCAGAAAATGCTCAATGCTTTTGGTACTATGGAACTGTGTGATGAAAATTGTAGAGACCATCCCCTTTACTCCGTCCTGAGACTGGATCTCCCCACGCTGCATGTCCACTGCAGCTCTCCCTTTTGGGGAGGTAACACATATCAGGTACTGGAGTTTAATCACATAGTCTCTAATGACCACCAAAAAGTTCCTCTGTTGTTTCCATTTAATTCAATAGGGTTTTGGTGGACTAGCATGAAATTCAAATCAGCAAGGGAGAAGGCAGCACTCAGCAATCACTACAAGCCACGTAACTTCTTTGCAAAATTAACTTAAGGGAGTGCCAACCCTTTAGGACGTTTTTCTTGCAGCCTTCAAAACTCCCACTTCCCATCAAATATAACATATGAAACATAAACCAGGAGGTAAAGAAACCCAAGCCACCTTAGGTGTCTCACAGCAAGAAAAAGGAGATAGACTCTAAGTATTAAAAAAAGCAAAAATGGAGGCAGAAAGGGAAGGAATTATTACCTTCTTAGCACAAAAGCACATATTGCGATAAGGATTAAGAAGGAAGGAGAAAAAAGAGCCCCTCTCCAGCATGTGAGCAACCTGAAATCAGGTTCCCATCCTCTGTAACACTTACATTGTTTAAAATACAAAATATTGACTGCTGCACCTCCATATTTACCTTAGCTCTTGAACAGTACCCACCTCATTTTCTTGTCCATAGCCCAGCAGCGATGTTAACTTCTATATCTGCCAAGTCTTCTTCTGAACCAGAATATCTTTCAAAAACACAGCAATACGTCTAAAAATGTATATTGTCCGTGCGCTCAGAGAAAACCTTGCTCAAGTGTTAAGTGGCAGGCAGAAGTTTACTGAGGCAGGCTCTTTATGTTGGCAAAAGTGCAACGCTGAACCTTCACAGCAAGTAGGTAAACACATAGCTATGTGCAGCAGGTAGTCTGGCAGCACCAGCAGTAGTGAGAAACAATGTCAGGACAACCTTGGCAAAAGGAGCTCTGTGGGTTTTAACAATGGTTATGGGCACAGGCGCTGAACAGACCAAACAACCAAAGCAGAAAGAAATCTACAGCTCTCGGTGGGAGCTCGAAGTGCTCAGAGCTCAAGTGTGCCAGCTGTGACGCTGTGTCCTCCACCTCCACACTCACAGGGACACTCTTTGACTTCCCAGCAGTCACCTCCAGCAGTTCAAAACTTGGAAACACCCAACGGCTGAACTTTACCCAGTAAAAATGTCCTTCCAGTCCTCACCAAGGACACTCATTTGCTGATTGCATGCCAAGGCTCCTATTTAAAGAACTGTTGTTATTGGAAATAGCTGAAACCTTTCTACAGCAGGGATTAAGTGCTCCCTGCACCTCGTGCCTTGCCTGCAAAAATGCATCAATTTCCAGCATGTGTTTCCACACAGCAGAGTTTTACCACAGCCACAGTAACATGTTATCTGCCTGCAAAGTCCATCAAACCCCTGTGTGGGCAAGATACCCAGACAGTCGTACCAAGCAGCCCCTCTGGCTCAGCCCAGGTTTTACTCAAGCCTACTCCCTTGTATAAACAAGGTTTTATACATAACACAAAGCTGTCTACCTTTACCCTTAATCTCCAAAAGCAACTCTCCTAACCTTTCTCTTAGACATCTCTTGCATGTTCAGGCCAGATGCCCAAAGGCCCTTATGGGCATTGCCAGGCTGCTCATTAGCCAATACTTAGCTTTAATGTAGGTTAGATTTCTGCAAAAATTACATTCTCAGGATACCTGGTACATGCACTGCTGCATCAATATCAGTCTTTTCAACTGGCATCACAACTTAGGAAGCAACAGCTAATACAAGAGGAATAAAGCAGAACTACTCATATGCACAATTTTAAGACTCCCAAGCTGAAGTGGGATATCCAGGACATTCATTTCTGCATGAAAACACATCTGTTTTACTTCACAGGAAACCCAGCACATTTTTGTGTACATGAAAAGCAAATTAGGGGACGGTATAGGAAACTATAATATAAAAACCATGTGAATGCACCTGTTTAAACAAAAAAAGGTACCTGGAAAAAAAATCTGGCATCAGGAGAGATAAGAACAATATTGTCTTAAATCAACCACGTTATCACGTGGATTGTGATAGCACCTGGAGATCTCTTTCAAGTACCAGAATCCTGCTGTGATAGGCACCTGCTACACAGTACACAAGCTCCCTTGCAAACATAGGTAGCCCACATCTATTGCTATTTAACTGTATCTGTGACACTAAGCACTTTCTACACTACGAAATAAATTTTCATAGCCAGTCATCTATTTAGACAAGGACTATCTTTGTAAAGAAAAAGGCACAAGACAGTGGCTTATGTAGCATGAAACTCTTGGAGTCAGCAATAAGAGCAGATCTTAGCATCCTCTTTCCTTTGCAAACTCTATGAGTGAATATAAGAATTGCCTGAGATTTTAGAAATAGTCCTTGTGATGACAGTGACAAGATGCACCATGTTGTTACTGAAACAGATTATACATAGTAAGTGATAAAACCCATGAGAGGTGTATGCAAAGGAACCAGATGTAAGCACTGATGTTACAAGCAACTGAGAAATCCTAGTGGAAAACCAGTTACAAACAGGAGACAGCCCTACCTCAGGTACTGAACTTCTCAAACTCAGATTCCACAGTGAGCAGCTCTTATGTATTTCAAATAACTTAAATGCTTTTGGAAGGTCAGGCATCATTAGGTATTTGCCACGTAGAGTCCACTGTCCTCTTGAGTTACATTTATTCATGATGTATTGTTTCTTCACTATTTGTATCTCTTGCTTTTTACTGGCCACAGAGAAGAAGCCTCTTTTGAGGATACCAGCAATCTGCTGGATAATTCTTCACCCTATGAGCTGTGGACCCATTGTCCAGGATGCTACACTTGTTAATATTTTACAGAAATTCCAGGAGAGTGGGACAAATTAGTGGTGATTAATTGACAAATTGATTAAAGACACCACCTCTACCAGGAGCAGAACTGGAAGCACAAATCATTGAATATAGAAGATCATTCTGAAGAGTACCATGATATCTCTGATTCATTCTTGTGCTCTTCCGTAGGCATCTACTGTCAGCAATCATTCAAATTATAAGGCAAGGCTAGGCTAGATTTACTTTTGATTAGACCCAGAGAAACTTTAAAATTACTCAGAGCAGACATCACAGGAGCCACTCCCTTTTGGCACAGTTAAGGGCCATGAATGGCTCCACAGGGTTGCTTCTATCATTTTGCAAAGCTGGGCCATTTAGGGATGTCAAATGAAATGAATCCCTCAGACATCTGCCTTATTACACCAGTGTTGCATGAGGAATGTCACTCAAGGCCACAGAGTACCTTTAGCAGGTACAACCATTTCAAGTCATACAAACAAGGCTCCCAACAATGGTGAATGACTAATCATCACCCCAAGCAGAGAACCCTTTTACAGTGAATACAATAATAACATAGCACTTCTTTTCCCCCTTCCTCTTACCTTTTTGAATTTACTTCATCCTTAAGAAAAGAGATTTCCAGTGATTTTTTACTTTTTCTGGTTTCTCTGCACAGGTACTCTGTATTATTAATGTATTAAACAACATCATAGAGCTTGGGAAAATCATGCCTTGATCACTGTCCTGGTTCTTCTCATTTAAAATTTGACCACCCTCATCATCAGAATGCACCTTCAGACAGTGCACATCTTCAGAGCAAGCCTTCTGTATGAGCACATCCCAGAGGTGAAATAGTGATGGAGGATAAAGGCCACCATTCAGGAGCACAGGTTAAAACACATTCCAAAAGTTAAATATGGGAAGAAGTCTTCCTGCTTATACAACTAATTGTATTCAAGACTGTGTAATAGGTTAGCTTCTGATAAGACAAACAAAAATTTTCAACTGTGCTACCAGAGGAAATGAACTACTCGGTTTTTTTGCAAATCCACCTTAATATACACATTTTTGCATGCTCTAATCTAGTCTGGTTTTTACTAAGTTTTACAGGATGGAATAGTAAAATCTAATTAGAATGAGGAAGCTAAGGGATGAGGGGATTCTCTGCCTACACAGAACATGTAGTGCAATTCTTACAGAACGATCTTCCAATACTTAATGTCTTCTTTTCCTGTGTAATAAAGGCTTGCACTTATCTCCACTGAGAGATTTTAAGTAAAGGATTACTTTTGTAAATTAATTAAAAACTATCTGTCTTTAATTAGAAAGTACCTCAGAACACGTCTGTATTTTACAATCAAAATTTATTTCCAGTTGTTTTAGATGCAAGACAAAAAGTTACCGCTGCTTATTTGAAAAACACAATGAAATCTTCATGGTGCAACACTTAATTTTATCTTTCTTACATTTTCTGAGATGAGATGCATAAAGATCAGTTACTCCCAAAACTACTCATAGCAGACTTAGAATAAGTTCATAAGAGAAGAACCAGTTCTTTGAAGAGAGTCCAGTAAAACTTAAAAGCACTTTGGAATGATCACATATTAAGCCATATTGTATTATTGTGTCAGAATAACACTCAGGACAAAAAAAGAATACCCTCAGATGCTATGAAATAATCTGTGGCTCTACCCAACAGTTTAGCCCTAGGTTTCCTAACTTCAGTGCAGTGCAATTACTTGAGTTCCAGATATCAAATTAAACCTGCTTTCAAGATAAAAAAAGAAAACAGAAATGAAACAAATCAGCACCTGCAGAAGCTAATCTTGTGGGAATTAATCCCTGAAGGTTTACATTAACACTTCCACCAATAGAGGGATTACAGGAGAGAAAGTTGTAGGAGGGAATTTCATGAATACTGTTACCTCACTGGAAAAAGAACAGAAAAAGCAAAACCAAATCAAAAAACTCTGTGAATGCAGAGAAACATGGCAGCTTTTCCTCTTCACAAGTTTATGTATGCTGAAGCTTGTTCCTCAATCCTGCATTTTCATTCCTGGGCATCATTTTAGTTCCTGAAGAATTTTTAAGTATTTGCAACTTACAGCTGTTCTCGGAGAAACCAGGAGGCCCTGAAGACAGCACTGAAACTGCTGACACCTGCTCTTTTGGAAGTCCCATTTCTCACAGAATATGCAAGTTCTTTAATAGTACAGATCATGGGCCAGATATGGTTGGGTCTAAATATGGGACACATACTGTCTCTCCAAGGACCACTACAGAGATTAATGCATTCAGAGGCACACAAAACCCACAATTGTTGGGATCTTTTCAAGAACATTTCCAAATTCAGCACAATCTTTTTGAGTGCAATTTGTTGTTCTTCTGTAAGTAATTGTTTCAAGCATATTTGCTCAAGATTCATCACTTTTGATGAATGAGGGCTTTTGTTCTGCAAAAAGTGCAAAAGCATTTTGCACTTCCATGTTTTTATACTATGCAGAGTTATGTAGTTCAAAATAATCTGGACACTGCTCTTTCCTTGCTAAATCAACCCCTGAGTACTTCACAAAACATACTGGTAGATATCACACACCTTCAAGTTCACAAATAACCAGGCTCTGCTGAACTTTGATGTAGAAGGAGGCAGGCACAGTATAGATCCTCAGAGGGACTAAGACTTCTTTTAAGCCGTCAGTCCAAGCATGATGAATTTCCAAATTACACATTCACTGAAGGAGCATCCTCAAAACTAGCATTCAAAACAAAAAAAAAAGTCATTCTTTGTTTCCAGAACTACAAGAAAAAAAATCAAGAACAGAAGCTCATGGCAGCACAAAACAAACAGCTTTCCATGACAAAAGAACAGAAAGTCACCCATAAATAAACTGATCATACACATGTTTAGGCAGACTAATAACACTAAGACAAATAAATCCATACTGGATAAGGAGCAAAAAAATTGCTGAACAATCATCTCAAGCATTTATAATCTGATCAAAAGTAAAAGCGATCATTGCATCTACTTCAATCCTTATGTCTCTTTCACAAAGCGCATCCACATTTGGTGTAAGGACTGATCATCACCATCCACCTAATTAACCACACCCACAATGCATCCAAAATTGATAATATTCAGATGGTTTTAAAGTGAGACAGAATGAATAATACTTTTACACATGAGCAAAAGTACTGACCATAAAAAGCAGAGTTGTTTGGAGTTCTTCCAGGGAACATTAGGTACATACGTGATTACAGTAAATTTTTAAGTCCTTTCTCTTCTCCTAGTGGCAGGGCATATTCTTAAGTTATTATCACCTAGATTTAATATTTAACAATAAACCATCACAGACATTTCAGCATGAGTTTCTTTTGATGTTTGTGTTAGCAGGGTCACCATGTAATGTAAGAAGTGCCAGAATACATGCTGCTAACATTTTTCACGTGTCTATGATTAGTCTTGTCTTAATTTAGCTGTGCCTCTTTTAACCCTACTGCAACTAGCCAGTGGCCAGATGGATAGAGCCAGCCAACATCTACCTGCTACATCTACCTGCTGCTGAGTTCAGCACCTCAAGAACTGTATTTCATTCGCATTTCCAATTTTAATTCTTCCTTTTGAATGGGATTTGCCTCTGAGCTTTTGCCCTAAAGTCCAGCTATCAAGTAGGAAGTCTGCCTGGTTGCCAGCAGACTTCTCAGCTGACTAGATCCTTGGCTGTACCCACACAGAACATTAGTGACATGTTACATCATTTGTTTCACTGTGTGGTATTCCAGTCATAAACTGTTATTTCTGATCAAGCTAAATTACTGAGTTCCAGCTAAAATCACCTTTCAAAGTAAGTAATTCCCAATCCAAATATAAGCAGCCACTCCAATTATTAGGAGTGACATGCAATATCACATATTCAATATCTGTCCACAGATTGTGGACAGAAAATGTTTAGACAGTCTCTGGTAGAAAACAAAGGCAAATGACTTTAATGTTACAATTTACACAATAAATATTTATCTATTTAAACCACAGAAATAAAACATGGTCTTAACAGAAATAAAACCATTCAGAATATTTGACATGAAATGCCATTTTAATTTCTTCAAAGGTAGGTTCAGTGGAAGATGACCTTTATTTCAGCTGATCAAAAACAAAAAGGAAGGAAAAAAGATCTTGTGCTCAAAATAGGAATTCTTCCAAATTTCTTTTAAGTGTTTGCAGCCAAGCAGCTCTTTCCTTTACAGACATGTTAATACAAACCTTACAGCACACCAAGGGACTGCCCGCAATCCATACATGTCACATAACAAATAGAAGAGTAATTCCAATTCCAACAGAAGGAACGTTTTGAAAAGTAACTTATCAAAAATGGAGATATAGAGAGGTGAAGTCCATTTATGAGACTGCTAAGCCCTGTTCTTCTCCCTTCAGTGTTTTAAAAACCTCTCAATAGTTGTTATTTCCTTTCCAATATTGATTTCTTTCCACAAATATTGATTTTTGTTTTCAGTCCAGTTTTTTTAACAGCTCATGCTATGCATTTCACATGGTTAGCTCTCCCCACCTTTGTTTTTTTATCAGGAAACATAACAGAAAACATAACCACAACCTGCACTCTCTGGAAACAGCATATCATTATTGATAATTATAATTTTGGTTGAAGGTGTCAGCCAAGTGTAGCATCGCAATAGTGGATTGCAATCTGGCAGTCACTGGATTTCTTTAATAACTGAAAAAGGCAAGTTCATATATGTTACTCTGCAAAACATGGATGGGCAGAATTCCAGGAGAAAATTTTTAGGGCTTTGGAATTAGTGGCATTTTATAATACAGAATACTGCATTGTCCATAAAACAACTAATTAAATCTAAAGTGTTATTCCCTTATATAATGCCATGGTATTAAGGAACATTCTTTATAAACTGAACTTATTATTTGCAGTAATATATGCTTGCTACTGTGTATATAAAAAAAAAACAACTTCAAACTAGCTACACTTGTATCCTCAGACACATTTAATTCTGATGAGACAATATGCTTGCCAGCAGATCAAATCAAATGCTTTTACATGTGGCTCAAGGATTTACCCTAACCTACTATACATTGCACCTTTGTTTTTATAAAAATAGCTCATGTGTCTAGACACAGTATTACATGCTTCTGCAAAACTGTGTATGTTTAATACTTTATGCAGATGATTAAATTTCAGCTTCAGTATAGTAATGTACAGCACTTTGTTCTCTGGATTAGAACATCCAGTAACTTTTCAGTTAATTTAATTCCTCATTTTTGCTCAAAGGAATCAGGAGCATCGCTGTGTTTACATAAGCTGTCCAAATTCTAGTTTTGTTATGAATTAATGAGATTCCATTATCAGGCAAAGACAGGCCCAGGATGCTTTCATGATGGCTTCAAGCACCAATTATCTGGGATTTTCCAGTAAACAACCTGAGCTTCAAGCTAAAACCAGGATTGGCAGAAAAAGAATAGTATCATGGGCTGGGGAAATCCCCCAGGAGAATTATCATCTTTGTCCAGGTAAGGTCTAATGTTTCAAACGTTGTGCATGCTGCTGAACATAGCAGAATTCAGACAGCACTTGCGTGTGCCACCAGACCATGGACACTGCTTGTCTCAAATCTAGCCTCAAATGCAAGATTTCATCAAAAATCAATGTCATGAAAAAGATGGGCTTTTAAGATGCACATACCCCCACCGCTCCCCCAAAGCCTTAAATTTATATGTACTTCTAATTTTTATTCTGTTTCTAGAAGGATACATTCTAGACATAGAATAAAAATTTAAAAAAAAATTACTTCCTTTACAAATTACATAAAGAAATCAAAAGACCTTTCCCAGTTGACTGAAATAATTGTTTCCATGATTTTAATCCTTCCCTCTTCCCAGAAACCCTATAATCAAATCCAGGATTTGTTCTGTCATAAAACCCACTTAATGTTTCCTTCTGGCCCTCAAGCAGCATGTGTTAGAGATGCTCCTTGAACCAAAGTTCTGTTTAGCCTTCTCCCTGAAGAAAGATGTAATTATTGAAGGCCTATCAAAGCCATTTCTTATGAAAAAGGATGCCATCTCAAGAACTGAAATGAACCCTCCACGAAGAAAACACAAACCTGTTCTTTATAACCAAATTTTGGGCACTGCAGGTCCAGATCAGACATCAGAGTGTCCTCACCACTCAAGTTTGTCAAATGCTTTGCTGAGAAGTTTGAGGAAACCTTTGGTCTACGGTAAGCAGTTCTGGATGAGGGCCAAAGCACAGAAGCCTTATTTCATTTTGACAGCAGCTAACAGACTGATTCCTCCCCCAGACTCTCTGGAAACAGAACAACCTCCTCTTTCTGCTGCCTTTGCTTGAGAACAGGATGATGCAGTCCCAAGACCAGGTACAATAGCTTTCTGGTACCTTCTCTCTATAACCACTCCATGCTTTAGATATTATCCAGAAAATTGTGAGACTAACTTGAAAATAAACAAGTTTATACAGATTTTAACAAACAAACTTTTTAACATGCTTTTCAAGCCCTACAGTTTATATTCCCAAGTATATTAAAAATGTATTGTCTAGATGCTCTCATTAGTGTTGCTAGTCAATGTCATTTTTTTTTCACACAAGCAGCAATGTGAAATTTTGAGGAAAAACACTTCTGATTATTAGATCATAATAGCTGGCCACAGACTATTATCTAGATAATAAATCCCTTGCCCACAAAAACAAAAAATTCAAGGCTGGAACACAAAGCAACTTTTCTTAAGCCACAGCCTTATCTAAGAAATATTTATTTAGTCATTGTACTTTCAGAACTTTTTTCTCATTTGCCCCCCTGAAATGAACACCTATGTTCATTTTGGCCGGATGAATGCTTGAGTTCAGTGAGATTTTCTTGGTCTATTTCTTGTTTTATTCTTAGTATACTACCTGGCATATTATCTGTAATTATGCCCCTTATTTTTACATAAACCTATCAATCTGCCTGACAAGTCTGCCTAAACTGCATCCTGAAAATAGCAAAATGAAATAAAATGAGAGTAATCAACCTGCCTGTATAATCTATGGAGAGCCACGCATCAGGTAGTGGCTCAAGTTACACTTCACAAAAGCACAACAGAATATGACAACATTAATGCCAACTTTGAGCTTCAAAAATGAACCACTGTGAAAAGTAAACTCTCTCTCCTAATTAGACCTTGGCATTGTCCTCTCAGATTTACAGAGTCATTATTTTGCTTTGAATAAACAGCACTATTTCTTTCCTAGGCAAACTCTTTGGCTCTGTTTCAATTATTTCTTCTAAATATTAAAGAGCAGGAAACATTTGTTTTCCCTTGTCACATCCTGTCTTCTTTACATAGCATCACACAGTCCCCTTTGAAATGCCTGCTCTTACTGCAAGCCTGACATGCACAGTTCAATCAAAACATTTGCTATTGTCTTTTGCCAGCTACAAACAAATTTCTGCACAAACACTGAAAAGGTTTAAAGGTTTCGACAGCCATCTAAAGCCGAGCTAACACGACTGTCAAAGAAAAGCGGTGTCAAACTGCTCGGCTTCCCCGCTACCACCCTGACTTAAAAAAGAAAAAGAAAAAGAAAGACAAAGCAATTCACTCATTCACACAGCAGAGGTCCTGGCAAGAGCTCACTGGCTATAAAACCACTGCTCTCACAAAACACGAAAGCAGAATAAGCACACGAACATTTAGAGATGAGTGTGAAAGGGTAACTTACATTATTTAGAAAGACAGTGGGAAAGGGCTGCTGCAGTTTCTTCGTTATTTTACACTGCTGTCGGCAGAGCAAACAACCAAAAAAGTTCACTTAAAGAAATCTCTCCTTGTAATTCTCTCTCTCCCAGTTCATTTACTCTGGAGTCTCTCAGCCTGAAGAGATCCGACAGTCAAAAGTTTATCCCCTTGTATTTCCGAATGATATGGCCGACTTTCCTTGGACACATACCAATGATGCAGTAAAAATAGACAAAAGTGAGGGGGAGGGAAGAAGCAATCTAGCTTGAGCCTGAATCTTCTTAACTCAATGTTTTCTGTAAAAACTGCTCTTATGTCAGAAGATCCCATTCCTACCCTAACTTGCAGAGCACTCAGTCATCCATCTGGTTTTCATAAACTGCAAATTACAGGCAAACCAGGGAACGTACACAGTCCAGTTTTAGCAGAACTCCCCAAGCATCAGCTTTACAAGTAACCTGAGGTACAAAGGCTTTGAAAATAAACAGCTGGCCCCATGCCGGGCTGGTCTCCCGTCTGCAGATGCCTGACTGCTCCCCCAGGCAGCGTCCAGCAGCCCAGAGCACCACCCACCACTCAGGAAAGCGGCAGCCGGGTGCCCACACTCCCCGCTGTGGAAACAGACCGACCTTGCAGCCCTCCCTCGCTCCCAGCACAAACAGCCTCGCTGGAAAAGGGCAGGAAAATCCAGTGCATTAGATGAAATCGTTCAACAGTTTAGCAAGTCGTTCAGAACAACCTGTTTTTTATAAACAGGGAAGTGAATGCTGATCCACTTACATCCTCTAAATGCTTCCAGGTGGGAAGCAAATCTAATGTGTTGGTAAGTTTTGTTTTGTTTTGTTGGGGTTTTTTTCCTACTAAGGCAACTCAGAGCCAGTGGACAGTTGCTGAATAGGGAACGTCTACCGTGGTTCAAGCCATTCATTACCAGAATGAACATTTTACCAAAACTAGCAGAAGCAAAGTTTTGATACACAGCACATGAAAGTTCACGACTCAAAGCCCCCAAGTCACCTTCAGCCCCTATTTTCCTCTATTTAAAGGTCGAGTAACCTGATTACATTCAAGTACCAAAGGCTTAAGGAGTAATCTATATTTTCGGATACTTCATAGCTTTTGTGTCAGGACTGAAGATTATTTTCCCAAGACAAAAATTAAGCAAAAAAATTTACGGTGGATAAAAATAGTTTTGCCATTGCTTAAAATTGTTGTTGCTACCTGTATGTTCCTTAAAATAATAAGTTTTATTTAGTTGTTAGTTTTAGCAGAGGACTTTTTCAAGCTTTTCTACCGGGAATAATCTTACTCTGCTTGAACAATGAGACTCTCTGAAGAAGACAGCTTTCACTAAAGAATCGGTGAATCAGTACAGTGAGTCATTAACAAAATAAAAACACCATTGTAAATGCTCTGCCTAAAAAGTCCTGAGCCTTGTCACTTGCTCAGTTTTTCATCTTGGTACAATCAGGATTGTGCTGATTGTCTATTCATTTTTACCTACATCCAAGACTGACACAACTGGACTGTTAAAGCCAAAAGCAGTTGAATTATTAAAAAAAATAAAAAACCAAGCAAACAACAACAAAAAACAATGCTAAACTCTAAAAACAAGGCTCTCTAATCAGGAGAAGCAAAGGAGGAAATTATTATTTAATTTTTTGTGTTTATTTTTGCCTGTGCTGTCACGATTCCTTCCAGTAGTCGTATAATCCATTGAATAATTTCAGTCACATCAGGTAGAGATCCCAAAGGTATTATATTCCTCCAGCTTTTTGTAAAAAAAGGCAGCTGTCCAGATGAGTGAAATATAATCCAGTGATCCAATGTAAAAGGCTACACATAAACTCAGCTGTATTATTAGACACCAGGGCACCCCGCACAAACAAGAGGTCTGTGAGAACAGATTCCATGTGCTCTATTGCTCAGCTGCTACCAAAGTTGGATAACTACATTCTCACATTTTTCCTCTCTTCTGTTCTGTTCTCCTCTCAAGGTAGTATGCAGCAAAACACACAAAATGCACAGATGTCAGCTGAAGCAAATAATAGTATTTTTTGAAACAGCAATAAGCAGGGTTTGGTAACAGCTGAGTTATTTTCCCACTTAGTAAACAAATGGGGTGAACTGACTACCTCATGTTCTTACCGATATTTTCCATGATACCAAAGAACCTGATTTTTGTAGAGCAGACTTAAAGGTTTGGGCACAGAAATTATTTCATGGGCCACAGCAGAGTAGTCCTTGTGTGGTTTTCTGGGGATGCAGGTGCCTCCCCACTGTACAAGGACAAGCTGAATGACTGTTATTTTTGGAATAAGAACACCTTTTTGGGTGAGACACGGTAACAAAGAGACGAGTAAGTGGAAATAACCACTTTCGGTTTGTGATGCTTTTGCCAACTGAATGTTTTTTCCTCCATAGGAGCAAATGCATTAATTCACACTGATCACTCAAGTAGTCTTCAATTTATCTGTTCTCTCAAAAAAACAGTCAATTTACATCCAAGTGGCTTTCACAAATAGCAATTCCTCAAGAAAACCTCAAGAAAATTCAAGATTCAAAAACAGTAGATCAATTTTAAATGACCCTTCATTTTCCAGGCCCTGGAGATAATTCTTACTAACTTTTTTTTTTTCCTCTTTTTTTTTCTTTTTATCTCATCCCCATGAGGTACCTGTATCCTACTGTCCATACATAGCCCCTGCCTCCAGGCAGGCCAGCTGTGTGTCCCCTCACTGTTGCCTGGATCTAGGGCATCGTTTGATGCTCACATTCTCACACTATGTCTCCGTGAATTTTGGGGCAGTTGAGCACCATGTTCCTATTGAGCACAGGGATGTCAGCTTTCTGGAAAAATGGAGATGGAAGATATTCATCACTTTGATGGTGAGAAAATTTACTCTAGAAAGCTTCATGTAGGAAAGACTGCAACAAATAACAGATCAGATGAAAAACAACTTTCTAGGAGCAATTTGTTGTCTCAGAAAAATGGCAGCTTCCATTTAAGATATTTTCAATTATTTGCCATATAAATTTTTCACCAAGATCAACTATGGTAGCAATATTAGTAGGACAAGAGTGGAGTAGGATGCAGCTTAGACACTGATTATGCTGATTATATATCTTTATACTTGAAGATGCTTGAAAGGTTTTTTCAAATGCCATTGCGTGTTCCTTAAAGCAAGGGAAACATGTCCCTCCTCAGTCAGTGATGAACAGGTTGTGATGCACAGGAGATGGCAGAATATGTATCTCTCTTGGCCTGAACTCTGTTCCCATCTAGTCTAGTGCGGTTGTATTGGAAGCAGTATATTGCAAAGGTATAGTTGAAAGTAACCTGTCTTTCAACCAGTTTTTTTGCACCTTAAATACTGAGAAAGTGACAAGTGAAAGATCTTGGTTTGGTGAAGGATGCACCTTCCATTTAATTTGAATCTGTGAAATTACCTAAAAGATAGAAGTTCAGGATGGTAGATTAACAAGCCTGAGTCTCACCACAGGTATACGTTCACCTTTGGTTTTAACACTAGACCACTTGGTGTAGGACTTCAAATATGTTTATGCAGATTTCTAGCCAGTCGCAACTCAAGTTCTAGATAAGTCTTCTGATGCAAACAAGCTGGCAGGTTTTGTACCAACTGGAAAACCACAGGTCTGATAAACTGAGACAAAACTACCCCTGGAAGAGTTCAAGGTGAAGCTTCAGTTCACTTAATGAAATAAAATAACAGATTTTGGCACTGACAATAGCTCATTTTTAAAAGACAAATTAGCTGTGAATCATTATGAATCATTTTATCACCAGTATTTTAAAGCCAGCACATGGAACAGCTGCCTTGGGTCTGGGTTCAAATGCTAAACTTATATTCAGTAGGTCTGGCCTCATGTATTTTATCATAGCACTTCACCTTGGTGCCCAGTGACTTGAATTTGACAAAGGCCTGCCCCCCTCCAGAAACACACATAATTTTTAGCTGATCTTCCAAAGAGATATCATGTGATAATCCTTTGCTGCCTGCTCCAGCTCTTAGATGAAATTGGGGCTATTTCAGTGCTCTTGGGGTTTGGTTTTTTTTCATGATGTTTGTATTTTGCCTCATAATGTATCACTTCTTTTCCACAGAAAGAAAAAATGCAGCTCAGATAAAAACACAATGCATTATTACCCTTGATGTCATTGCTGGAGAAGCCCCATGGCTGCTTCTGTTTTCACTACTGCCTGCAGTAGCCCCTGGCTGTCCCCAGAAAAAAAAAAGGGAGAATAAGCATAACTAAGCCAGTTTTCCCATCAAGTCTCACTTACACCTGTGACTGCAGAGATCTGGGCATGCCTGGGGCACATGAGCTCATTCTGAGCACATTGGTGATGGAGACATACACAGTCTTTTCCCTTGTAAGTGAAATGAAATGATGATTCCTTTTTCCCACCCAGAAGTCCGCAGAACAGGAGTTAATGGCTGGACACTTCATATTCTTTAAGCAACAAGTCAGCAAACACTATGCAATGCATATTCCCCAGTGGTTTTCATCAGGGAAGGTCAAATATTAGAAGAACATAATTTCAAAAGACAAACATTTGACTGTTTTTGAAGGCCCTTGTTCCCCTCTGAGTGCATCCTCACACTTCTTACCTCCCACTGAGGCACTTGCTGGACTCCCCAGTGAACAGATACAGGTCATTGCCTGACAGAAAACTGCCCTATGAAAAAATGCAGGTGAGAGAGGTGAATTAGCTCATAGACATCCACTGAGTGCTGCAGACATTATGGACTGGAGCAGGGGAAGGAACACAACTGCAACCAAATGTTCAAGCTTCTTATAAAAATATACCATGTAGCAGCAGGTAAGCCCCACACTCCTCCTGACTGTAATCCTAACTTCAAGGTCTTCAGTCACACTTTTGTGGCAACCACGTCCCTTAAATATGGGCATACACTCAGTTTGTGCCAGGCTCACACTTCTGCTCTGCACTGCTCTGAATCATAGTTTGCTACTCTGAGAAATTAAGCATCAGCCCTGGCTCCTGTAAAATTGTACTGTCTCAGTACTACTGTTTTTCACAAACTTCCATTCATGTAAGCTTCCTTTCAAAAGCAAGTATCCAGGAAACACTGATGTAAGACATTTTCATATGTCTGCATTCATGAAAAGTTCTGAACCAAAAGTAATGTGTCCAAATCCCTCTTTTTGTTTGAAAACATCATTCATCCAAGAATCAGAAATGTTACCATGTGACTGGTAGCACAAAGAAATGAGCACATGAAGAATCACAGCAAACAGTTCAAAAGCAGCTCTGGGCCTGAAGTTGGTTCACAAGATATTTGTTGAATACTGGACACTTTGTTTGCCCAAAAAAAATTAGAAGGGGCTACAAAAAAAAAAAAAAAAAAAAAAAGCTTATTTCTTTCTTTCTTTCTTTCTCTAACCTTGCCTGGAGCTATCCCCTTTTACAGCACATAGAAAACTAGTATGTGCCTGGTTTACTCTGGACCTGTCCTACTTTTCTGCTTCAAGTACAATAAAGAGGAAAAAGAAAGTATGCTGAGACCTTTGCACTGAAGAACCTGAGACTCCAGGGGAGAACAAAGAGTCCCCTGTCTCTCAGACTGCAAACACTGGGCTGTAGTGAGGAAGACAGAGAGTAGGAAGAGAATACAGCAAGAAGCAAAGAGCTCTGGGGAAGCTCTTAAGGACTGAGAAGCAGGGAGAACAAGCATCTTAAATGGCATGGAACATAGAGATTCAGACGGGTGGGACATGGGAGGCCAGGGATAAAAGGTGCCTCTAGGATAGGAAAAGAGTTGTGGCAGAAATATGAAGAGGCTGTGAACTTTGTGAGTGAGGCAAGGGACAAGGATGACAGGGGAAAGCTACATGCCCTCCCTACACAGGCATGAGCTGGAGACTTGGACTAAGAATGAGGGGCCTGAGGCCAGAAGACACTGCAAGCCAGAGTGAAAGGCTGACAGGCTTGAAACTGAGCAGAGCTTTGGGGCAGGTAGGGAACAAGACTTTCTCTACTGAAATTATCCTTATCTATATACCTGCATGCATGTAAAAGATGCTGTCCCTGCTCCATCCACAATTCATCCTCTCTTTTGCAGTCAGAGCCACATTAGCCCTTGGCTCACATTTTCCCATCTGTGTATTGGAATGTATCAGTGTAACATTTTCCATAGCCAGTATGATCCAAGGAAATGTCTGGATGTAGCTCTTAATCCCACAGTGTATATGAGTGTTAAGCATAGATTTCAAAGTGATAGAAAAGAGTGGGCATCAGGAGAAAATTACTGGGAAAATAAAGAGCAGGAGACATTTCTTTAGACAGATGGTCTCATGAAAGCAATGTCTGAAAAGTGCTGAAAATTCAGCACTGCAATGCTGGAGTTGATATTAACCTCATCAACTTATCAACTTGCTCTTACACATTCGAAAACTAATTGAAATGAAGGCCAAAGGTCTCATGCTGAAGTTAAGCATCCCAGTCAGAAGCAGAAATTAAATCACACATATGGGAAAAGATTGTCATTCTCACAGTCCCATTCAGTCCTTAAGAAACCAGCCTCTCTATTGCCTTCAGCAAGAGTTTTGCCAGAGTAAGACCTGCAGAATTCCATGCCAGGATATTAGTATAAAAAATGTTAACTTTTGACAGTACATGAGAGGATTAGATTAGGGAGCATTAGGTAAAGTGTCAACTGAAGATGCTGCATAAGAAGAAAGATGTCAAGAAGAAAACAAGCCACAGTATGATTTCATTTCATGAGAGAAACTGCAGCGCACTCCTTGAATTTTAACAGATACAATGCTTCTCATTTTCACATGCTGTGAACAAGCAGTGATAAGAGGAAAAGGCTGATGACAGCCATGATAATTTTTCCAGACAGCAGCAACAAAGAAGAACACAGCAAGCTACCCTCTTAATTAAGGACATTTTATGCTACAAGCTAAAATTGCTGCTTTCTTAGACGTTTAGGCAACTATACAGGCAAAAAGAAGGAAACTGAAATATTTAAAAGCTTATTCATGGATGAAGAAATCATGGCATCTATAATATTTCCTGCCTACTTGAGCACATATTGGGATACAATTTGCTTTCTGGGCTTGAGAGAGGTGAGCTAGTGAGAGAAATGAGCCATCTGGAGGCTACAATTAATATACCAGTCCTGTATGTATCCTAAAAGAGTCATTTGCACGACTGTGCCTTTTACACACTATCAAAGCAAAGCAGCAATGCAGAGAGCCTGTTCTGTAAGCCAGTAATTCTAGTAAGAAGAAAGTTGAGGCCTTGCCAATGGAGTCCAAGGAAACATCTTCCCAGCATGAGAGCAAAGCATAGCAAGTGCAAGTGCTGGAATGCCACTGAAGGTTGTTTCTTGCAGCATTCCTGGCTAGCAGAGAGGCCAGATATGTCACACGGGAGGGAGATGAGTCAAAGGAACCAGTGGAAACTGGTAGATACTGATGATTTAAAGACAGGACCCCAAAGACAATTTAGCCACTGCCATTCACTCTCTGTCACAGGCAAGGAAGGTAGGAAGTAATCCCTTTTTTCTCTGTCTTGACACAAGTTTTGCATTATATTTCAGGCAGGCCACACTACAGAATGAGACCTGTGGCAAATACCTGGTTGAGAGACTTCCTCTATTCTCCTGGGGTGAATTTTGCACATATAATCTGCCTAGCAATCCTTTTCTTTCCTAAGAGCAGTACCTTCTTCAGGTAACACCACCAAAATACAATGCATGCATTACAGGAAGACCCTCTGCTCTTAATGAGTGAGACCTGAGTACTACAGCCCTGCTGCTTTTTTTAATAGAAGAGGTCGCATGCTTAGCATTTTTCATGTTTTTAGGATCAACCAGTATGTTCCACTTTAGTGGCAACAACATCCCTTACCTAGCATTTAAAACTTAGTAAAAGGGATCTGGGGAAAACAAACAAACAAACAAACAAACAAACAAACAAACAAATCCACCAATAAAAGAAACTTTCATAGGCATGGGTGAAAACTGAGGATATCAGTCAGAGGGTTCAGATTTAAGAAGAGGACAACTTATCCAAGGAGGCTGACGAGGCAAATCTCAGCCTTTATCCCTAGGGAGATCTGAGTTCTGATAGTGAGTGATTTTACAAGGAAATCTATCCAAACCTGACAGAAGGCTGCCATTGCTTCTTTCAGACCCAGACTTTTTCCTGTTACCTGACAGTTCAGTTTCCTGGTCAGACTCAAGCAGTTGATGGGAGGGAGACACATGGAATATTTCACTCACAGGCTCTCCCCTTATCATAACCTTAATTGATGTGTGTCAAGTATACAGGACATATCAGCAGAGCACCTGCTAATAATAAATCCTGAGGCAAAAAGTATCCTTAAAGCCTTCTGCTTTCACTAAAAATTCAAATGCCCAGTGTCATGAATTAAAGCTCCAGTAAGTCAAAATTCTTAGCAATCTAGAGAGATGTTCCTTCCCAATATATTGATCCATTTTGGGAGCTGGTGTGACATTCCTAAGGGCAGTGTAGGGGAAATATAGCGGACCTAATAATCTCATAAATGTGAGTATATTTGGGAAATATTGGTAAGAGGTCAGGATTCAGTCAATCCCAATGAATACCTTTCATTAAGTTCTGAACAAATGAACAATAGCTATATTACAAGTGTGCCTACTAAATACTCAGCCACAGGGAAGTGCTGGCAAATGCACCTACAGAACCAGAGGAAGAAAGTGAACCACAGTAAGCAGTTCTATTTCCAGCTTCCTTGCAGATTTTATCTCTTTTTGTAAACTGAGCATGATATGGTTCTCTGCTTCCCAAGCCATCTGAAAGCTTTGTTAATGAGTATTAGTAAATAACTGTGTTTTCACAAACTGCCTACCAGCTCAGAATCAAAAAGTGCAATTATAGCTTATTCAGTTCAGAACAGCTCTTTTATGAAAGACGTTGATTCAGCGCCTTGTTTTAGCAAGCCCTGTAAATACATCTCCAAAATTATCTCTCTGGGAGGGAAAAAAAAATCAATTTTAATTTTCTGCATGTTTACCCGATGCCAATCAAACAGGCACAGTCTGCTCCTTCAGAGATAACCATGTTGTGCTGAGCTCGTGATGCACAAGGGATTTCTTTCTTTAGTCAAGAGACAGACAATGCGGTGAGCATATTGATTTCTCCTAACTATGTACTGCGAGGGCACAGCAACAATTCCTAGGTGTGTGGTGTATGGTTTTCATTTAAGTACTGAGATCCTGCTTTCTTAATCTATGGACAAAATCCATATTTACTAATCAAGGCTTAGTATCTATCTGCTGCTTAGTGCAACTGACTGAAACACTCTGGCTTGTATTCACAGCCTGGCACAGAAGCAGCTTATTGTGGTAATTAGCTTTAATTCATACACTACCACACATGCACTGTACTGTTGTAGAGAAGGCTCATACTCAGAGCTGAACAACCATCAGTATCAAGACTCACCTAAAATGTACTAAGTACAACAGCTGCCTATAATTTGATCAGTGTTATCAGAAAGTGTCTGTCTAGCTGTCTCTTAGCCACTGCTTTCTAAACATAATATTGCTTGACTGGCCCTTTGCAATCCACAACTCACTGAAGCTTGCAGTCATTAAGATCCTATAGATGAGTAGGATTGTTGAGCCAAAAGTTTCCAGGCTGCACCAGGGCTGTCTGAGGAAGCTGTGCACAGCCACAAAACACAAGCAGCACAGCAGAGACAAAGGCACAACCCCCAGGGTATTCCCCTATTGGGTACATCCACAGGGGCAAGCATCAGGCCTTGCGTTGGATTTGCTTTTAATTTTATTTTTTTTAAATAAGTGAAGGCTAATGAAGATCCAATTGCAACTTACTTTCCTGTGATTTTAAATAGAGGAATAATAAACATGCTTCTTTCCAGTGACAGCCACCTTTCTCCCACTCAGGTATCTTGAACTCAGAGCCTGAGCCTCAGTTACCACATGAAATCTACACAGAGACTTGCCCAAATTTCAGGAGAAGACTAGTTCTGAGATTCTGCATAGTGGCCAGCTCTGACAGGGACTGCTGGTGTAAATGGTAAAAGAGAAAGTCTAAAAAGTCCATCAATATACGCAGTGCAGGTGTAGGTTGAAGAATACAGCCCAAACAGGCAATATTTGATTTCAATTTCTGAAAATTAGAAAGGGCACATTAAAGATGCAAGAAGTCATGCTCATTCCATCTCTGCAGTCTTTTGCTCTGTGGAGCTGTTAACAGTTCCCAGTAACAATTCCCAGGCAACAAAGAGAACAGAAATCTCTGACCACGACTTTCTTTTTCTACCACTGGGTATATATCTTCAAACGTGACATATCAGCATTTTGGGGAGCATTCCTTTTATAGTATCTCATTTCCAGCCATTTCACACTTTTCTAAACCATACTACTCATGACCTTGCAAAAATTGCTGCTACTTAAAATAAGACTGGATGATCAAATACTGTAAATGCATCTAAAAATAAGAACGAGATGCAGATTAAATGAAGTGTGTATGTGCATCTATTTATACATATATAAAGCCCAACAACTTAGTAAGTTTAAATGGATTGTGTCCTTATTAACATCTTCCCTTTTGCCTTCCAGGAAGGTCTCATTCGAGATTGAAATTGTGCGGTCCTTGCAGTCATGACACTGCATACAAAGTAGCTGCTCTTTTACTCCAGACAGGAAAATGCTTTAATAGCTGCTTCTCTGAATGACAGCACCTACCTGCCTTGCTAAAACATGCCCTTAATCTTATGAGAAAAGCCACAACAAGACAGAAGGCTACTTACTAGTGTTCCATAGAGTCCAGGCAGGAGAAGCAGAGGCTGAAATTCACTCTGATGAGAAGATTTAGCTCCCTGCAGCATTCAGACAGTTGGTCCCATTACGGCCATCGGGCGGCTGAGTTAAAGGGTGGCCGTGCACAAACATAAACAGCTTGTCAGCACAAGCCAAAGAGGCGGGCCTGCCCTGCCAGCCACAATGCGAGCCAATGATTAGCTCCTTCCTCGCATTCTGGGTGTTCGAGATACTGCGTTTCATTCTTAAGCAGGGGAACAAGAGGGACTGACTGGGAAGGGCTAAGGCTTGACGGTTTACTGCTAGGCATTAAAATACTTAAGGTGGAAGGAAAACCAAAAATCAATAGATCACTTCAGGAAAAGCACGTATTTGCTGTATATTCATACAAATACTTTTAGGGAGCCTGCAGGCATCTCCAATGCACTGTTTCTTTCAGATCAATCAAACATACAAGCAAACAAAAGACCTCTAAATTAAATTTAGTTCATATTCATTGTATAGAAGTTTCACTTGCAAATTCTCTAATTTTCATTCTCTCCGTCCTTTTTCTTAGTCTCATCCTTCTTAATATGCTTTATCTGCTTTATTTGCTGACATTTCTCACTTCTCTGTCACAAATGTCTTACCCTGACCTTCTTGACCTGACCCCCCAACCTTTATTGATCCCCCTATGATTGCTTCTCTTCGCCTCCATCTTAACTGCTTGTTCTTTGGGTGCTGATCTGGAAAGAGCAGAGTCACAACAGAGGCACCTTTAGAGTAAGGTTCTGTGAGACGACCACGTTGATCTAGCAAGGTATTGCTGTCAAAAGTGAAGGTGTTAAGTCCCCCTTCTATTCAGCACCACACTGTGCCCTCCTTGTTTGTCCCCCCATCATTCAAGGAAAGGTAATGAAGCACAGAAGCAAATGCTTCTCTGTCAGTTTACTGATCTTAACACAGAGACAAAAGAGGTATTGCATGGAGTGAATACTCCCTGAAACATAAGCTCCTTCTGATCTTGCCTCAGTCATCTATGTTCCCACCTGTCTGCCCAAGTTCCCCTCTCCTTTGTTGTTTGAATTGAATTGTTCCTTGTTAATTGAATACCCTGCTATTATAGCTGCTGATCCCATTTCATCCCAGCTCTGTCCTACTTTCTTATGCCTCTAGTTTAGCTGTGAGGCCTGTCTGCCACCAAAATCTGTCTCATCAAATGTTTTATAATAACTCCCTGCATAAATATCATGCTTTGTGCTTCAAGCCTCAGGCTCTTTGAGCTCTTTTTTGCTTTGGAAATAACTAAAATCCTCCTTAAATACCATACCATCTTTTTGGCTTTCATTGTTTTTTCTCTGACCTTTCTGATTAATTCTTCTCTCAGCATCTATTCCTCCCTCCCTCACACTCGCAGGCACTCCACTTTTTGTTATATTCTATCCAGCTTTTACTATTTGCTTGTGCAGGCTCCCGTACCACTTTATGTCAGTGATTTACGAGCATCCATTAGTATTTTTCAGCTTTTTGCTTTTCTGCAGTCCCATATTTCACCCCGTGTTTTAGGCATATTGTATTAAATGCCCTGACAGCTCCTAATTTTAAGATTTTTCTAGGGTCACATTAAAGCAGTCCAATCACACTGCATTCAGTGTAATCTTGGCACAAGTCGTTTCTCTCCCCCTCTACTTTGATAAATGAGCTGAACTCCCGGCAGAGGCAGATGCTGGAGTTAGCACTTCGTTCAGACGGGCGGGGGTATCGCAGCTCTCTGGTTCCTGCTGACAGGCTGCACCAGAGTTCTGGCGCTGCATCGCAATGTGCTCAGGGCACGTTTGCAAGCTTTTCTTCACAGTGAGACGTACTAGGTAAGTTCTTCAATGACATCTCAGATTCTGATGCAATTGCACGCCTCCATCAGTTGCCACCCAGGTACATAACATACAGTGCATCTACTTTTGCCCAGATTTCTTACTCAGTCTGTGCTATCCACACCAACGCCATTATTTTACCAAAACTCTTTTCTAGTATTTTTAACATGAAAATCTCTGCCCAGGTCTACCATGTGATCACAGTATGTGATTACTTTAATTATTTTGATTATTGAACCTGGACCTTATTCCCAATGCACCTGCATTGTTTTCCACAAAAAATTCAGCAGCTGAGGTAATCTTTTACTCCATACCAAACCCACGTTGCCTGCACCTCCATGAAAGCCACGCTTTCATGTCCCGAGCTTCAAGGCCATTTCAGAGTTTCTCATTTCTTACTGATCCACTCCCACAGCTCATTTCATCACAAGGCCTGGCTTTTCAGTTTTCTCTCTTCCTTACAAAGCTCTCTTTTCTTACCTTGTCTTCTATGCAGAGAATGCCCTATTTCATCAAATCAAATTACCTATTTTTCTTTCTTTTCTACAATCTACATGTCACAAAATATAGAAATAATGTATCAGAGTGAGAGTAGGAGAAACAATGAATAGGTGAAAAGTCACTCCAGGAAGAGAGATGTTTCATCAGCTTACATAAAATACATGCACGACAAATCTTCTGCCATCAACTATATATTGCATGATATGCACCTTACACTGATCAATTTTTTTATAGAACAGGATAGGCATGAAAAGCCCTTGATGGATATGGATCGAGTGCCCAAATGCTGTACATGAGATTGTGAAAAGACTGCTATGAAAAGATTGTTTGAAGATGCACAAGAGAAAGCAAGCTAGCTATTGCATCTCTGACTCCCATGGAAATTTATTTAAGATGCTAATTCAGTGTAGCCACAAATAAAGAAACAAAAGAGAGAGCAAGAATGAGCTGATTTAGAGGACTTTGTTGAAAAGGCACACTTTAGACAAAGTCACTCCTGTGACCCTAGTCACACCATTACACCAAGGATGAAGCTGCCTCTTTGTCCTTAAGCCTTGTAGGACACAGGAAAATTGTTACCAGCACTGGCAACAATACCAACCCAGGCACCAGCTAAGTGTGATGGCCAAGATGAATTAATAACTTACTTTTATCAAAAAGGTAATCATCCTTCTCTCTTTACTGCCATTCCCAGCTGCACAGGCCTGCTCCTCTCTCACAGGTGTTGCAGGAACGGTGTGAAAGCTCACAGACTAAATTTGTGTTGCTGGATATGTCTTTCAGACACCTTAATGATGTGACTCAATATCCCTGCCATGTTAAGCACCTGAGGCACCAGTGGAGGGAAACAGTAAACACATGTAGCTGAAGACAGAGAGGGGAAAAAGGTGGAGACCAGAATCACCACTTTTTTTTTCATATACAAAATATGGCTGTCATCCCCAACAAGCTACCATCTATTCTTGGGTGAAGCTTAAAACCATGACCCCCAAACTCACACCATTCTTAAACACAAGATCCCAAAAGCTAATGAGCCCCTTGCAGCTCAGCATATTCTATGATTCTATGATAAGATTCAGCAGAACTGCCCTCGGCTGCGGGCTCCATGGGGGACATTTTGATTCTGTCCTTTTCATATTATCATTCATGTATCTGGCTTCTACTACTTATTGTTTGCTTTCCAAAACTGGGGGCTTTTTTACCATTTTGTGGTCTCAGCCCAGCCTCACTCTGCCCTTTTGTCCCAAAACAAGCTCAGCTGGATGCTATTTTGCCTGTTCTTTGTATCTGGCTTTGGAGTCAACAAGGAACCTCAGGCCCTCTGAGGCTCAGGCTGACCAGTTTGTATCTACATTGCTGCTGGGAGGAGACCTGCCCAGGTTCTCAGGCAGAAGCCACAGATGCTGCAGAATAGGGTGGAGTGAGATTTTTGTTTTGTTTTACTGGCCTTTTGGTTATAAATGGGGTTACAAGTTATTTACAGGAAACACACAAGCTCAAGCAATGGAAGACTTCAGATAGTGACAAAAGAAGTGAAGCTGAAATGTCTCATTTTCCTGTTAAAAAGGAAAACAAATGGCAGAAATGGGAAGGGAAGATAGTATGCAGATGCGCCACACTAACATATGAGACTGCAGTCAGTGGAAACTTCGGCTTAGTCCCAGCTCAGACCATGTGCATTTTGAACTTTGAGCTCTTGGACCACTTCCTAATTAGAGAGCAAGTGACACAGTGTGGAACTATTTAACCCTTTGGTGCCTCCTGAGGTGTAGCAAATGCCAGAAGACTCTCTGGGGAGGTGTCTAAACCCTGGAGGCCATGCAGACTATAGGACCTATCCCTATGCTCCAAATGGCTTAAGTGAAACAACTGCTGTCAGCACCTCTTTTCATGGCTCCCTACACAGAAAGGTCAGGCTTACAACTACTCCTTCCTGTGCAGCTGAACAGTTGCTGGAATCTTCCCCTAACGTGCCAGCTTTCCATCCAGAATCTGCCTGTCTTCAAGACAGAATCGCTCCTTACACCTCATCGGTAATGCTACGCCAAGGATCAGATCAAACAGAGATACCTGCTGCAACCTAATAGCGTAAATAACACCACACTGAACCAAGAGACTTGCTTCTCTGCTTCACAGGAGTGGAAAAGCAGCAGAGTATTATCAAATGGTAACTGTAACTAAAAATGCAATTATAGCATTAGGAGCTGTGTGGAAAGAAACGAGTTACACAGCTGATGTACATCAACAGCTGTCATGACTATCACTGGTGCTCTGGTTAGATCTGCATTATGAAATCACTGTTAGTGATTTCATTTTTTATATCCCTTTGTAAAGTGGTAATATTATGTCTTACCTATTTCACAGAAGTTCTGTGTGGATATATTTACAGTTCTTTGAAGCTCTCACTGAAGACATTTCAGACATACAAACTGCTTTTATTTTCACTATTGACTTAAGAAGTATATCCTTTGAAAGCAAATAAACAGGATAATTACTTTGGCAAAGTAAGTTGTTTTTTTTTAATTTCCTACTGCCTTAAAGGTCACTCATTCCAAACACAAGACAAATACACTAATAAAAGGAGATGCACCTCCAAAAATACATGCACTGTGGGTAAAGATTAACTTTGGCACTGTAGAGCACAGTCAACCTACAAGTTTAAAGTCTGTCTAAGCAAGTTTTCTTCTTAGCTTTTTTGTGTTCTATTTCCTGGTGAGAGATATTTCACAGCCCTCAATTGCCAGAGTTCAGAGGAGGCCTTTCAAGTACAAACCACTCTTTGCACATACACTTTATTCCCCATTCAGTTGTGCTCTACCTTATTTGCAGACCAATGGCCTCGGTTCTCATCTCACTTGGAATTTGGCAGTCAGAGTTTTTGAGTTTTATGGTTTTTCTAGACAGAACTGCGACAGCAAGGTAGCAAGAAGTATCAAAGATACCTCTGAAATATCTGTCTAATGTATGTGCTGTTAAAGCAGGAGAAAACTCAGTCAAGGAGAAAAGCAAATTAGCCTGTCTTGGGCACCATGCTGCCATAACTGCCTTCTATATCCAAGCTGGCTATAAGCTACCTTAAGTATTGCTATACTACATTACAGGCATTTTTCAGTTAAATTCTGTGAATTAACCTAGACACAATATTTAAATTCCACTGTTGTTATGGGGTGATTCATGCCCGTATAGAAGGGTTTTGCAAACAGTGCTGAAACACCCCTTATCTCTGATTAGGTTTAGAGTAAAAAAAAAACAACAAAAAACTCAGAAGGACAAATGCTTTGGCTTTGGAGCAGACCTAAACTCAGAGTGTCAGGTATGCTGACAAAGAGGGCCAAAAAAGAGCCACAGACCCAGCAGCACACACATCCACCCTAATTTCAAATTACAAGATGACTTGTCTCCAAGGAATGCTTTCCTATATAACAGTATAAACATTTCCAGTGGTATCTTTGGAACTGACAAATTTCTTATTAGGTATGGCCTTCACAATACGGGCTTTGTCACAAAGAAAAAGATATCACGCCTCCAGTTTCTCATACTTCTCTGTGGCCTATGTTCTTGCTCACACAGAACTCAAGGGAAATATCCGAAAGAACTCTTTTGTGCCGACCTTGCTGTTACACAACAAATAGACAGCATTAATTAGAAGACTGCCTTCAAGATAGCTGTGGTTCCTGTTCCCATAAGAAACCCTATTCATCGTGAACTCAGCAGTAAATATTCCACTTGTTTCCTTGGCACAGAACCAAATTCCTGCATCAACTAGAGCAAAGGATGCTCAAAGACCAAGAGGGATTTGCCCATCACAGGAAAAATGCTCAGATTAGCAATGCAGTGACCTTGGTTCAAAGAAAGCACTTTAATACATGCCTTTCTGTCAAGCATATGGGAACTCCTGCTGATTTCACTGTCACATCAATGAGGTCAGCCACGGATTTATCCAGGAACTAAAAGGAATTAACTCCCTTCACACATACACACCCCCTGAATAATGGCCAGAGTGGTCTGCGCCTAATGGTGCAGATGTGACTTGTCCCTCCCCTCTCTCAGTGTGGATCAAGAGTTTACCTCTCCTTGAATGAGACTACTGACGCATTTTATGCCTCCTTGTGGAATTGGAGTGAGTGGGATACCAAAAAATCCCACTATAACCAACTTACTCTACATCCTCTTTCTACCCAGCAAGCCTAGACAAAGTGTGCCAGTTACCGAGCATGCGGAATCGCCTAAATAATTTAACTGCTTGAAACTGCAGAGGCACAATAAAGGTCAGAATCATTCATTTGGACAAAGAAATCCAAAGAGATAATGGTGTGTCCTATATAAGCCTTTAAGCAAACACAAGAGTCCAAATTTTAGGTATCCTCATAGAACAGGCTAACAAGAGGAGTTTTAATGAATTCCAGGTGTTCTCAAGCCAAGTTCCTCATGATTACCTATCTCCCCAAAAAACAGGGACATACTAGCTCTCAAGCAAAGCTCTGTTATAAAGGTATTCTGAGCAGCAGGAGAGGAAAAAAAAGACCTTACCATTAAAAATACTACAAACCTCAGCCATGCAGGAAAACTCAATTATAATATAAAAGTCTCCTTGATCAAAGTAGCAAAAAGCCTTAACCTGTCATGTAATCAGAACCAAACCACATCCAGGTCTGGACTTTAATTATGCCATGACATTTTACAGCAGCCTAAGAAAATGGAATTGGGGGTTAAAATAATCCTAGAATAATTCTTTAGTCAATCACACATATAAGAAGCTGGGTAAGAATGGGTAACAGATAACATCAGTAGACTGAGCAAACAAAGGTTAATTAAAGGCAAGAACAACAGCAAACAAGTTCATAGAAAAATGGCTCACTTCAGAGTGATAGCATCTACCACAAAATTTCTGTACAGTCTACAAAATTCAAGCAAACCTACAAAACTAATGCAATACGAAAAGCATGGAGGTCTGGCCAATATCTGCCTACTGATTTGAAAATAAATAGAATTCATGGAATGCTAAAACTCTTCAGAAATACATATTTTCTTATGAGTTCTATACATATTTAAAACAAATTCTCCATAAGAAAGTACTTATATGAGATTATATGTTTATATAGCAACTGTAAATTACAGGGAGAAATCTATATAAGAACATACTTGTAATTAATATGAAAGTATAGAGGACATACCATTTAATTATTTATTCAATGTAAGTATAAAATAAACTAAAGTATAATTTTTTTAATAGAAAGGAAAAATTCTAGATATGTTTCTTGCAAATGTTAACTGGGGAGAAGAAACTTAAAGTCTTTTGAAATATTACCTAGCCAGAAAAAACACTTATAGATATTGTATATTCTAGCTCAAGCAAATAAATAAAAATGTATATGCAAAAGCACTGCCAATGCTACCCAAATTAGTAAGGGTTTCCTGAAAATATGTAGCATGAAATAAAATTATAATCTCTATAACCTGCATCCAGCATCACTACGGTATTTTTATAGTAATATGAAATCAGTTCCATGTCAGTCTGGGTTTTTTTCCCTATTTAACAGAGACTTTTATGAAAAAAACCCACCACTTATTCCAGCATTTATTCTCCTTATTGCTCTATTTTGCCTCATTCTTGAGCAAGGATCCCCTGATTCTGCTAAAACAGCCAGAGCTGCCCAACCACAACACAGTACTCCACCAGGCCCTTTGTGTTGACCAAGGCTACAACAGGGATTAAATTATAGCTCACACACTAAAAGTGATTTATTTTGCATGCAAGGAACAAAATCTTGTGAGGTAATACTGCGTAGTACTCAGAGTCTGGATGAACAGCAGGCCTTAAAACTTTGTGTGCATTCACTTGTGCTTTTCTGCATGCTTCTCAAGGTCAGCAATGTGGCACATTTAAGGGAGGCTTCATGCATTGAAAGGATTGTTGTTTGCTCTTGGTTGCTTTCCGACTCAAGCTCAAGCTGAGAGAGACTTCACAGAAGGAGGCAATGATAATTGCAATGTAATTGCTAAAATTCAGTAATTGCTCAGACTAATGCAGTTATTTTAAAGCTATATTTCCTGGTCATTTTAAGGTTGAGTGAAAGACAGCAAAAACTACAAATCAGCCAGTAAGGAAGCTTATCTTGAATTCATCCCACTGGCATCCATAGATCTGATGATACCTAAAACCAAACACATGCAAACCCCTTGATATTCCAGAGAATTCAAGAACATTGGTGTCCACAATACAGAGTAACAGGTCACATGTTCTGAAAAGCAAATATTCTGCAGAGTCAAAAATCTGTTCAACTTGTGAATGAGGGAAAAAGTTAGACTTTCTCTGTAATATTTCAAAAAATGAAACTGAAGATGGTCCAGCCTTTTTTCCCTTCACTTCCTTCCTCATCCACAGTAATTTCAGACTCTACAGCAAGTTCCAATATCACTTTTTAGAAGGGGAAGACCCACAGAGCTATTTAATACCATCAAGTACAGAATAAATTACTATATGGGGTGTTTTTCTCAGAAATCTTGTTACAGCTATACTTAGGAACCTCCTTGCTACACAGAGGTACTGAATGCCATGATGTTTGCCCAAAGCAGGATTCTTTTGTCAATTGTGCATGTTAATACTTTAATGTATAAGCATGGTAATTTTATATTTCTCCATTAAGTGACTCAATTTCAGCTTTAAAGAGATTGACAGCCTTTACTGGCTAGTATGAAATTTTTCATGCTAGATGTCTGCCTCATTTAAAAAAATCAGCCAAAATAATTGAGTTATTTCTGAAAATAAGATTAAGAAAAATCAGATTGCTTTGCATGACAAAAATTCAGGTGTCTTTATTTGAGAACTATGAAAATCCTCAGCTTTTCTGTAGGAGCCTGGATACTAAACAATAGGGAGAGGCGTTAATCCAGACAATGACTTTTTTAACATCACATGAATATGTACATTAACCTCACTGTGACCAAACGCATGATCACTTGGCAAATGAATTTTTTTGGGATACAGGCAGCCTGCTTTCTGTCCTTTCCTAGTTTGTGTAGCATCCCTTAAATACAAACCCTGCAACAGAGGAAGATATTAAACCACACACATCCAATCCAGTTCAATGAAAGGCGATAGATTAAATTCACAAGGCACTGAAGGAAACACTGGTATAAGAATAAGTATTCCCATGGGCAGCTCTCTCAGAAGACATACTGTCTTACAAAAACTCCCCAGTATGAAATGCTGCTGGTTTTATTTCATAGTGTACAATTTCCTCACCGTTCCTTCCTAATTACAGCTATGTTAGCCAGCTCAAGACCCCCCTGTGAAGGGGGTCAAGAAGTGTGCTTTGCAGGTGAGCTATATTGGAAGGTCTTGGTCCAGATAATGCCGATGGAATCAATTCAGTGAATGATGCCAAGTGAACAGAACAAAGAGAGTGCCCTGTCATTGTATTCCTCCAAGCTGGCTCTTAGTGGGATCATACTTTGGCTATAGCAAATAAAATGGCCAACAATTGTTAGCAGCAACAATTAAGCCATTCATTGTGCCTTTTGGAGAATGATGGATGGAGTTTCTTGTACCATCCTCACCCCAGCTGCACTCTTCGTCAATTCCTCCTTCATGGAAGTTGTGCAATTTGAGCATCTGTTCTGAATGAGTAGATAAACAAAGTGCTATGGACTATGGTATATACACATACCCACTGACAAATAGTCCTGTGAAGAGACAGCAACCCACTGACCTAAAGAATTGCACTGCCAATGTGATACACCCCCCTATACCTACTTTTAATCCCTATACCAGATAAAAGCAATCAGCTGAAGGGATCTCTTTATAAAGATACTCTATTAACACCTTTATTTAGATAGTTCACCAGAAGCACAGATGACATAGTGATGTTGTACCACTTGTTGCTCAGACAACACTCAGACTTTCCTCAGTGACAAACTGAGGAAGAGGGGAAGAATATTTACAGGAAAATGCTTTCCAGATGATAGGGTCAGAGTAGTGTGGAGTCTCTGCTGCTCAAGGATCTCAGCTATGTTTTCCCAGCTCTGTAAATCATAACATCAGCTCCGGTTTCTCCCAGGGTTAGCTGGCTGAGGATCAAGGAAAATCAAAAAGACCTTTTTTCTTTCTGCTCTCCATAGCACTTGCACTCAGATGTGTCTATCCACCCTCGCATCTTCAAGAATAAAACAAAGAAAAATCTTTCAGAAAACATTTTAAGGACAAAACCATTTTTAAAAAAACATTACTGTAAGCCAATGGTGAGGGCTTTTGTTGCCACAAAAAGACAAGCTCATACTTCCCAAAAAACAGGAGTGCTTTACATGGTGGTCCTCCCCTACACATACTCTCTGATGCCGAACAACCTATGAACATTTATGGAAAAGAAGGAATTAACTGCAATTAGTATTTCAGTGCATGAACGATCAAGGTCAGAACCAAAACAAATCATCCCATCTCCTAATAATTACAGTGAAAATAATGACTTATTTTCTCATCAATAATTATTGATTCCTAGAAGACCTCTGATGTCATAGCATGTTATTCATTATAAGCATTATATATCTATGCTACAAGCTTTACTATGTTAACTCCCAACATGTTCTTACAAACAAAAGAAAAGCTGAACAAATTCTCCATTTCTCATTTTAAAGCATATACTATCAATTTTATAGAGAAAAAGAGTACTTTGGCCATTCCACCTAGTAGGGACACTGATGGTTAGAAGTCCATTAGGGGTAAAATTTTGCCACAGGAATATGCAGTATGAGTTGCATTCACTTTTAGGATGGCTGTGTCTTGGTCCAAGGTTAGTAAGTATATTGTCCTGGCAACTCCAAACATACTAAAATAATTTGGGTGTTAGTTATCTAATTCTTTAATAATTTTTCAACCTCATTGCTTTACTTTTACATAGCAATTACCCTGACTTTTACATAGCAATCACTACTGACTAATTTAAAATGTGAGGGCCATGCATATGGTAACAAAGCTATAGCAACCTATGGATTTCAGGTATGTCAGTAGGGCCAACACTCAGAATGTCTAGGGAGTTGATGACAACTTCCTCTTTCAAAAAACCTAGCCATGACATCCAGCAAGATCTACTCCTTTGCATTCTGCCAAAATCACTTATTTCAGTGAACCTATTTCTGAATAAGAACAGAAGCTGGTTCATTACAAGGTATTCAACAGAGGTAGCTCAGTATCAGTCTAAAAACTTCCTAATTTCCTAAAAAGAGCCCTTGTGTGAGTGAATTCCCACTGAATTGAAGAGTGGGGAGGGGAAAACAGAATAAAAAAGTGCTTAACTTTTTTTCAATTGCTTCCCTAGATAGGTAAAGGAGACTCAAAAGTACTGAAGCTTTTAAATTAAGACAACCCATGTTTCTAAAAGACAAACAAGCTTTAGTGATTTGGTTATTTCTGATTTAGTGTCTTTAAAATTAGGTCATTACTTTTCAGAATGCTTTGAAATAAATGAATGATGGGACAGGATTTCAGAATGTCCTTAACAGTAATCCATACCATTCCTGGGGATAAACTGTTTTGTCTTTGACCTTCTAGCTTATCCCTTTGGGAATCACATTATTGTCTCATAAGAAAAGAGGTACCCATCTTAATATTCCTGACCTAATGAGTTTTGCAAAATCCTTTCAAAGTACTAGCTAACCAGATTGATGTATTACTGTTTTATCCATCCAGATCAAGCTGGATTTATGATTAATTGCATGCTTGCACATAATCTTTCAGACTTTTATTCATCATTCCCTCTATGAAAAAAAAAAAAAGTCAGTTGAGGAGTACAACAGCCCTTCATGTTTGCTAGCTTGCATTTGTATAGATCCTTTCAACTGCTTTATGGAAGGGTCAACAATGACACTGTCAGAATAAATTTAAATTTCAGCTTTAATATGTCACTAAAGTAATACAAGTTGCGGTGTCAACGCAAAAAGAGATATCACAAACGATAGTTTCAAAATGAAATTTAAAAGTCCTAGGAAATTCAAGGTCCAGTATCTTTTCAACTGTGATTTGGCCCTCTGCGATCCTTCAGATTTTTTATTCCTGCAGATACAACTAGGTTTATCACCTCAAAATAAAAATGGCTGTTAGAAATCATAGTGGTTTATAGGATATACATTTCCAGAAAGACTAAATATGCCTTTTAGCTCAGATATGTTGGTTACATTGCTCAGATAAGCTATAGCTTGTATTCACATGCTACAGCCTTGCTTTGTGAAAGATGATCTGGAGAGCATACAAACTGAACATGTGAAATACCTTCCGCATGGAGTAGTTTGTGAACTAGAGTTCGCTGATTTCAGATGGAAGTTTAGTCCTACCTTATGATTATAAAAACTACTGTATACCTTACACCATATCTTTCAAACAGAAGATAGCAGAAAAGGTGATGTTAACAGATGCGTGACTGCTCCTGAAATCTACTTGTAAGATGGATAAGGAGCAGCGCGATCGAAAAAAATTGGTCTTTTAGAAAATGCAGATGAAGATTCTCATCTGTGAGACTCTCATCTCACCCACATTGTGATCCTCACTGTCCACCCCAAATCACAGTACATCATCCGTGAGTCAATTAGTGTGTGATGGTCATGTGTCATGCTGCAGTTATTTCATGCCAATAATCAACATTGAAATTTAGATTCTGTAAATAATCAAAAGTAAACATACTTCATTAAACTTAATAATGAATATTATTACCTTAGTAATTAAGTTTTTCATGAATCTTATTAACTTAGTAATTGGCAATAGTGCCTTAATGATTTTAAGGGACATCTCTGTTGGTGGTCCAAAAATATTTTGTAACTACAATCATGCTTTGGTCAGTTGAGGTAATTTCAATTAATATACTTCATTAACTTAACACCAACAGCCTAAGGGAGATACTTCAAGTGAACCAGTAAGACAGCTTTAAAATAAGGTCACAGTAAGTGCATGTCATTCCCTAACTTTAATTATATGCAATTTCAAGCCCATGTCTAAGCAAAATCTGGTACCCTGAAGACCAATTCAGATAACACAGTACTGACATCTGTGTTCTGAATTCAGATAAAGAGACAAACAAGAAAGGTAATAAGTGAGTGAAAGAAGGTTTTGATTTATTTGTAATAGAGCTAGTAAACAGTCTGGGAACAAGGATTACCTTCTGTTTCTGTACAATAACTAGCTCAGTAACAAAAAAGGTATTCCTAGATGCTGCAGAAATAGCAAAAAAGTAGTAATAATATAAATGCAGAATAAAATGATAATGCCATTGGTGGAAGTCAGAATTTCATACTAAAAGATGTTTAATGAACTGCACTGAATCAATCTGACACTGCACAGTTCTTAGTAAACAACCAAGTCCTGTATAATTTGATTTAAAAGAAATTACCGCTGCTGCAGTTATTTTTCTCAGATTTTTTTCTTCAAGCAAAACTCACAGAAAACAGCAGCCTCCCTATTTATTTTTTTCTTTAACATTATCAGATGATTAAATAGATTGGGCCTACATGTGGTTTGTCATTTGAAAATCAAAATCCAAAACAGCCTAGGTATCTGAGCTATGTTAATTTACATTAATTGATGCCTCTGTTACCTTTTTATTCCTCAACTGGATAAGCGTAATGTTGTGCTTCCAAACAGATTTTTACATCTTGGTAATTCTCAAATAGCAGAAATTTGTGTGTGTAAACAGATAAAAATTTGAAGACAAAGGAAAGAAGAAAGGAAGGTAAGGAGGAGGGATTAATTACTGTAAGATGTTTAAGGGAATTTGTCCTTACCTAGCTCGTTTGCCTCAGATTTTTTCTTGTAGGGAATTAGGAGAAAGGAGGAGTGATCAAAGAATACTAATTGGAAAGAAAAGACCAACATGGATTTCCTATAACTACAGTGGAGAAAAGGTGATCATGGAATGAATGCAGTGTTCCCAGTTTTAAAGAGCAGAGGGGAGAGGAAACACTTCCTCTATAAGTAGAAGGGAAGAACACTAAAACACAATTAGAAAATGCTGCTTGCTTGAAGTAAGAGAAAAAACTTGGAGTGACACAGTACTGCTACCTTGAAAAGGAAGGAAAAAAGGAAAGAAATAGTGGAAAAAACCTATTTTCCTTTTCAGCAACTTGGTAAGGCATCTTGATAAGTAACAATGGATTTGGCACTATTAAATCTGAATATTTAATGCTTTGCAGGGGTTATCCATGTTGGCAGCTCACCCTGCGCTTTGCAAGGAGAATACTTAAAATTTTCTTGAACTGTGGCCAGTTGTAAACCGGCTGGACAAGACTGGTCTGGTGCCATTACTGGTGTACCCCTTCCTACTCTCCAAGAGAGGTCAATAACAAGGTGAACAGGTTTGCTCCCTGATCAGCCATGCACACTGCCTGCCTTTCCTACAGGCCAAGGTAAAGCATCAGCAGTTTCACACCTCCCAGAAATATTTATGCAGCAGGGCTGAAGCCAATGAGGCAGCCTATCAGTGTCACTGATCTGTTACCAGAGAGAATCTGTATCTGAGAATCTGACACACCAGCGAGCACGGGAATGCTCACACCTCAGTGCCTTCAGAGAAAGTTACAAAGCATCAATGCATGTAATAGCAAATGAGATTTCAGCTCAGGGCTGCAGCACCAAGAACTGCAGGGGATTGTTTAGTATGCCATGAGTATATGCCTAAAAAGTCAGTGCACATGCAATCAGAATTTCAGCATCCTGTGCACATCACTGAACTTTGCTTAAGCTTCATCAGGATCCATTTACACTCTGGATAAGAGATTTGGGAGGAAAACTGGTACATGATATAAAGAGCAAAATTAAAGGCCAAAATCTTCTTTTTGGGCTATCTGTCAGGAAGATGCCTGAGCAGATTTTAAATAAAACACCTCTGAAATTTTCCATCCATGTCCCAAATCTTCCCAGAAGAACTTCTGAAATTATTCAGGACACATATGAATAATTTCTCTATATTTTAGAGACTTAGGCAGGGGCTTTCAATGTATAATTCAAACAAGCAGTGGATTAACTGTCTTCAGCTGAAAGCCTGCCAGATGACTACCCTTCCCCACGCACATGGCATTTGATGGCTGCCATTTTAATATTTTGACATTTTTCTGAAAGACATTGTCCTGAAAGGTCACCACTTGTCTCAGCAGCTGGCTGGCTGCCACTCAGACTTGGAAAGCTTAGCTCCACAGCTGTCATCAAAAATGACCATTTTCACAGCTAAGTTTCAGAGAAGCTATGAATTTATGTCTATAAGGGGGGAAAGGAGATAAGAGGAAGGAAAGAGAAGCTTCAAAAGCAGCTTTTACTTGCTACAGTGAAGACAGGCATTTATACATATACATCTGTAAGATGAGGCTGAGGTACTTCAAAAGCAGCTTATAAACACAACAGAGTAATCAAATATCTGTGTTACAGCAGCATTATCAAGGAGGTTATACCACGAATACGTTTAGTCCTCTATTGCAGCAAACAACACACATATTGTCTCCCCTGTCACTTAATGGCAGTCACCTGTTAACTGTGAAAATGAAATTTTCACATGGCTCATGAAAAGCTGACAATACCAATGGTCCCCAAGAAATAACAAAACCTGTAAATAAAGCAAGAAACGTGACATAGAAACAGAAACAAACTGGCTACAGCCTGCACTTCTTGTGCAATTATCTGACATTTATACTTGGTACTGATCACAGGCTGTTTTCAAGAAGCAGATTTCAATCACAGCACAGTAAGAATTCATAAGCCATAAACTGGATAGGACAATGGCAATACAGAAGCTTTGAATTAGAAAGGAGAATAAAGACCAACGTAGTGCTTCTTCAGTGCTATGAGACCAAAAACACACTGACAAGTATCAATTTTCGCCCTCACAGTATCACCACAACACTGAGAAACCTTCAGCTCCACTGCTTCCCAACCACCTTACTATCCTGTCTTGATGCCACTGTAGCAGATAAAGATCTTTTCATGTATAGACAGAGTGAGATGGGTGAAAAACATGCATTGCTCACCGTGCTATGTTCATTGTTCTTATCAGGTCAGATGCAGACTTACTGGTGCCCCTTATGATGACTATTTGTTTGCGCTTCTGATAATAAGGTACTGTCGAGTTTCTTAATGAGAAGTCCGGGTCTGCATTTATGGATTTTTAAAAAAAAAGATTCCAGGTGAAAAATACCATGGAAAATTTTTCTTCTATGTGCTCACAAACTGTCTATTACTGCTGAAGTATCCTTCCTGCTGTATATCTAATACTATCTAATCTAAGCAGAAAAACATCTCACTATGAGTACCTCCTGCATTTGCTGGACTTCTCCCCTCACAGACAAAATGGCAAGCAGACTTCCCCTAAATCAACAAACACAACTGCAAACTATTTGTTATGGAAAGCTTTCATGCATCCCTTTCCCTCAGCAGCTCTTCCATTGAAAGCCAGAACAATACTGCAGAGAAGCTTTCCCTGTCAGGATGTTTTCAGCTGCTTTTCCAAGCAGGAGACTAAGGTAGAAACCTTAATTAGCAATCTGAAAGCACCACACAGGCAAGGAATACTTACATTTGCAACTGTATTTGTGATATTTGCGCACTGATCCAGCGACTGGTGATTACAAAGAAGAGAAAGAGCTTTTTAGGCTGCCTTTCAAGTCTTGCAGCAGTGAAATGAAGGCTGCTATCTGAAAGCTACTCATTTTCTATATGCTGTGCTCTATTTGCTTCCCATGTGCATACAACACAGCTGCCAGATTTAATAACCATGTCAGCCCGCTTCCCCCAGAAAGCAACAGAGAGATGGCAAGATGAAGTAGCCAGCGCGTTAATCTGCAGTTATGGCTGCACTAAGCCTTGAATGAATGTCACAGTTTTATTGCCCTTGAAAAAAAAACAAAAAACAAATCAACGTTGTTCGTGAAAAAAATAAGTGCAAAAGGATTTCAGAAATATTAATCCATACTTGCCTCAGTGATATTCAAGTGCATTAAAGAAATTCCGCCTTTTTTTTTCCCCCACTCAGTTAACAAGTCTGAGGACTAGAGGGTTTTTTTTGCTTTCAGAATACATTTTTCCTAGCAGTGTATGCTTGTACCCCAAAAGAACAAAACCATTAACTGACAAATTAGTTGAGCCTCCCTTCTATCCTGTTTCTGTCTGGAAGGAAGCATTTCCATACCTGTTTATCTTTGCTGACTTCTTTCAGGCAAAAAAAAAAAAAAAGTTAATAAAAAAGAGGGGAAATTCTCTTTTACCATTTAAATTCTCCCACGCACAATGATTCCTAGAGCACTGGACTTTAGTATCTGCTGTGGTCAGTTCACTGCCAAGGTGGAGCATCGCTGTACCTCCAGCTGTAAAACTAGTTCCACGCGAGGCAAGGGCGGCCAGACTTTACATAACAAGAAAAGGTGCCACTCATGCAGTCAAAAAACAACAAACTAAAAAAAAAACCAAAAAAAACCCCAGAAATGCTCGGTTGAATCTGCAACAGTGCAGGGATGCCGCAGAGGTCATATGACATCTGTGCGCGTCTCTTTCTCTCTCTCATTTATATTCCTTTCACTTCCCTTGGAGGCACCTTCTCAGCAGGGAGTGGTTTCTGTGGAAACTACGGACAGTCAGTTTTCCCCTCGGAGAAACTGTTACTATGGTAACCTTACATAATGTATATGGCCTAGATTCTTTTTTAAAATAATCTAACCCTGAAATTCTCATCATAAAATTAGAGCTGATTTGTCTGGGGGGCAGGAAACACAGTTATTTAAAAATTGCATTAGAAATGTAGGGTAAAAAAATCCAAATGGCGTTACAAATTAAATGAGAGTATCAGAGGCATGTCATTGCATCAGTCACAAAGACAAAATAATTTGCAAATGCCAGTAAATGAGTTCTATTATTTAGCACTTGCAGGAAGCAAGGAGGAAGGGAAGCATATACTTGACATCATGGCTCACTGCAGCAATCAATATTGCATCTTGAAGAGTCAAAATTTTCTCTGTATGTTAATTCTTCCAGCAACCAGGACCTCATTAAATGAGGTAAGCTCAAATACTGCTGACGTCTACCCCATTCAAAACTGAAATACCAGCTTCAAAGTCACTTACCCTACACTATGAAATCATGTTACGTCAAAACTCCAGGAAGTGCCTGAAAGGAGCTGTGTGAGTCAGTGAGGGATAGTGTACAGTAGAGCAGAAATAGAGAAGGCACACTGCTGTTTCTATGACTTTCCTCTCAGCTCAGAGACACACAGCCCTGGTGGGGAGGGCAGGGTAGGTCTGTCAGGTGGCATCAGGGACAGGGGGATGTCAGGGCCCCCAGCAGTGGGGCTGGGCACAGGGAGCCTTCTAAGTCAGCAGCCAAAGACCTGCCTGGTTGGGAACGACATGAAGTAGTAGTCATATCCCAGATGTTTTGTGACCCCTGTGAAATAGGTAGGTAGATGTCTCCCATTCCTCCCCTATATGCAGCCACCCTTGCAGATAACCCTTATCCTGGTTATACAAATCAAAAGTCACACAGTTAATAAGGTAAAGCTACCTGTTTAACTCGACACAAAATTGGTGATTTCAGTTTGAACAATACTATTGGGGAAACTCCACTAAAGTCCTGCCTCTGAGATATCTGTACTGTGACTCAGTGGATTGATACAGCAACTGACCTAGCAACTGTTCTTAGCATGAACCACATTAATATACACAGAAGACTGATTTTTCTTCTCTCCTCCTATTCAGAAGATGAACAAGAGAGAGTACTTGGCCTACAGAACATTTCCCCAAAATGTAAGCAAGGTCCTCCTACACCCTGCAGTGCAAAGGCCACAGCATTTTTCTATCTTTCTTGTGTGGTGGACATACTTTTACAGAAGAGATTCATGCTGCCTGAAGGTGAAGTATTGTTTGGGATGTGGCATCTCCAAACAGGTTTTCAAGACCACAGTTTCACAAAAAACTTGCTGGTGCCAAAAGTAATCGGACATGTTCTGATACAAAATCCCTCAAAGAGGTTTCACTGCACTTGGCAGAAGTCCCTAGACTTTTAAATTAAAGAACACTGCTCCATAAATTGCAATGAATGCCCAAACTGACCTATACAGGAGATTTACTCTGACAATCACACAGAGCAGTATTTTATCAGAGGCTGTGCACACAAACACACATTTTGTCAGTGAAACTCAAGGGTTGAATGTCTCTCTCTTTTACATAGAAAAATGAAGGAGATTTGATACATGGCATTAACTTCAGTTGGGTTTGAGGAAGTTCAGCATCAGCAGGACACAGTCTAAAACTTCCATGACTGAAAATTTTATGATTTATCAAGTATCGCATTCCTAGACAAACATTACACAGGAGTCATGCCTCTCTGGCATTTGGCTTTTAAACCCCAGGGGTCTTCTGTTCTATCCACAGGACATATAACCACAATGCATTATAATCAATCTTTTCCTTTTTAAAATTTAAAAAAAAGGAAAATATTTTCAACAAAACTTCTACATCCATTTCTGAATCAATCTTATATACAAAATTCAAGAATAATTAGGCAATGTCTAGTGCAATATATATTTAGTGGCCCTAGGAAAGTCAATATATTCAAAAAGAAAAGCAATCAAATGAAAAGATTCCTTAAGCAGATTAGAAAAAGCTAAGCTGTCACTTAAACTCATGTAGTTCTGACATTTTGCTATGTAAAACCTTGAACTTCAAAGAGTACATTGCACAAAGACAGCAACAGGGACAAATTGAGAAATTAATATTACAACAAGGTAAAGCAATGAACCTAATAGCTTATTTTTAAAAAACCAGCAAATATCTGACACAGAACGAGAAGGCTCAACTACTTTTCATAGCTGTGCCAAGTCTCCCAACACAGAAGAGCATAGCACAGTGAAAGCTGGCATGGTTACATGACTTCTGGACTGAGCGAAGTAACATCTAGCCAGCTCAGTGTGGAAGCAACATGAACTTGGATCCCTCTCCTTTATCTACATAGATGTCTGTGTGTATCCAACTCATAGACACTTGTGGCTTCCTCAGGCAAAGAACAGAGTGTTTGGGCACACAGTGCAGGAGTGGACATTTCACTAGTGTCAGTGTGCTTCCAGTAAGCTAACATACAGCACTTACACTTCTTACCTCAAACTCCAATCATGCTGTAAGGGACCTGGCTGAGATACTGCTGAGAAGGCTGTTAGACTAACAAAAGAAAGATCTGCATTCATAGCAGGACTAAGGCACACAAAGATGCAGCTGTAACCTGTGAACTTGCTGTTACTTTCCTTCCAGCAGGGAGTTACTCTAGAAGTCCAAGCTTCTCTTGACAGCTCAAGATCTGCAAAAATGGCCTCTCAGTGAATAGATTGTATAATGTATAATGTAATAATGTAATTGAGCGAAAAGTATCTGCACATTGTTTGGCACACCTCATGGAACATGATAGTAACCCTACAGTCTACCATATAGCTGAGAAAGGCAGACTTTCAGTGGTTATTTAAAATGTCTTTCACCCATTCCCATCAGTATTTATTATGTTTTCCACATCTTTTCCCACGCCATTACATCAGGTCTATGAAAAAATATATTGACAACATAATATTATATACGACTTTTGTTAGAGATAGTAGTGTCAATGGAAACTCTGTGTACAATACTACATCACTTATTCCAAAGGAAATCTCTTGTTGTCACACCACCTTAGTTAACTCCATGCCAGACTTTTACACAGACGGGTTACTTATATTTCTAGGGCACTGACTGCTCATCAGATTTGCATTGCTTTTGATACTGCAGTCTCTTTTCTCTCATGGTCCTATTATAGTGACAAAGTCCTACTTCCCATCTACTTGAATTGACATGCTTTGGATGATGACAAGAAAATTTGGCAGTAAATAAAGGAAGAGACAGATTCACAAAGAGGCACAGGCAGGGGTGTCAGCTCCTAACCACAAGGTGCCTTGCAGTCTGCAGATCCTTCTGCCAAGATTTTTGTGCTTAAGCAATCCACAGGAATGACACCCACAAAAGCCAGCACATTAGCACAGAGCTGTCTAACTTAGCTACTGTGAATGGTAAGATCTTAAATTCTCTCCATGAACTTGGTATCCTTATCTGGACTGCAGGAAAATGCCAGTCTCCAACTGGGATTCATACATTCTCATTCTCTTAAGTTCCCTTTCTTAAAAAAGTTGACTGGTGAAGAGATGAGAGCCAATTACAGTACTCAACAGATGACAGATTTGGGCTCAAATCTCCTAGCAGCCAGATAAAAACTTAACCAACATTCCCTTATTTAATTGTATCTTTTTAGGTTATTGTAACTTTGGAACCCTCCTGAAGCTGCTGTCTTGCTATTAGCAAATAGCAACGGGAATGCAAAGATGGAACAAAGACCACTGCATAGCCTGTAGTCAGGCTGTTGTTTAAGGCACTAACCTTGAAAGTCCAATCTCTGCCTCAGTAATTGGCTGTTCATTAGGTGTAGAATCAGGTTTCTGTGCCCACGATGGCAGGAGCTGTTTTGCTGGAGTTCAACAGGTGCTTTCTGAGCTCTGCCAGTTAAACAGCTTCAGAGAGGACAGGCACAGTATCTTCTGTGCCTTAGTATGAGGGAGATGCTCAGCTGCTCAGCCCTTGCTGCTACTTAGCATCTCCAGACACTTGGGTTACGTGGCAGGTTTTGAAGGCTGACATTCCTGCCTGAAGTATTTAAGGCAGCCATTAGGTATTTAAGGCCATGTCTACAAATGTGGGTGCAGGGCCACCTGAGCTGGCAGGGATCTGCATACTGACTCATAAAACAGAAATGCCAGGCAGTTCAGCGCACAAACACACAATCTGGCTCTGTGCATGGCCACTAACAATCCTTTGTGCTGTGCAAAAGCCTGCACTCCATTGTGACTTTTCCAGATTGAGGGTTCCTGAACTCTTGTCTCCCCCAGAGAGGAGGCAGGCCCTACATCTGGCTTCAGTCCCTGCATGGATCTTTCCTGAGTTCAGCCAAGGAACAGGCATTACAGGGATTAAAACTAAACTGATTTCATCTAGCCTAGAACACACAGGAAACAGATCAAAGGTGGATTTCTGCCTGGGTTTCTCATGGATTTCAATTTTAGTTAACACTTACAACTGCAGGCCTGCCTATTTTTTTCCTTGCTTTAGAAGCACAAATCATTGCCAAGGCTCTGGCAGCCAGGCCAGAAAATAGTGACAAATAGTGTAAACTGATCTGGCAGACTTCATTAAGGGCAGATTAAACATTGACAGTCCCCAAGGTTTTTGTGATATGATTGCATGACATGGCCAATGAACTAGTCACTCCCTAGGGTGAGAAGCAGAGATGTTCAACTGCCTGGAGAGTGGAACATAGACTGTTCTGTGAAATTACATGTTTTGACAGTGTAAGATAAAAAGCACCATCTCTGAACAAGGTGCTTCACCTCAAATAAACCTGGTGATTAGCTAAATAAAAGCCTGTCTATTGCAAAGACAGCGGAGCAATGTAGAAAAAGAATCAACAGATCTACAAAAGGACAACACAGGAATTTAACAGCCTGTCCTAGTCAGGATATCTTGCCTTTTTTCCTATGCAAAGTCCATAACTCTCATAATTTAAGATTTTTTTTTCAAGAAATATTTAAGAATGGTCCCTCATTTACTGGATCAAATATTATTATATCAGAATGTCTCTGATTTATCTGAAGTCTTTGAAGTTATCTGTGAAGTTATCCGAAGAAGTCTCTGAGTTATCTGTGCTTATGGCAAGGTTGTCTTGAATCTAAAGTGGTCTAGTTCTACTATCTTCTAGTAACCTGATGATTTTTCTTGCTCTACCAGGATGGTGGGTTTGGAAGTTTCTAATGACAAAGATTGCATGACTGCATTTCCCTTTTCAATCCATAATACCCCAAACACTTTCAGATTTTCTTTAACATCACCAGATCAAATAAATTGATCCTACTTGAAAAGTTACCCCTTAACATCAAAACGAGAATGTTATCCATCAATCTTTCTTTGTAGGTCCAGAGTAGATTGTAGAAAGAAGCTTCACTGGTTCTATAAAGCTACACGACAGGAGACTGTATTAAGATAATGATACACAGAAAAGTGAAATTTGCCACAGAGCATCTGAAATTAAAGAGTTCTAGCAGTATAGAAATCATAGAATCATAAAGGTTGGAAAAGGTCTCAAGGTCTCAAGTCTAACCTCTGACCATATACCACCATGCCTGCTAAACCATAGCACTAAGTCTATCTGGTTTGTACGTATTTCAAGAGATAGTGACTCCATCCCTTCCCTTGGGAGCCTGTTCCAATGTTTAAACACTTTCAGTGAAGAAATTTTTTCTAATACCCAACCTAACCTGTCATGGCAAAACTTGAGGCTGTCTCCTCTTCTCCTGTCACTGGTTGCCTGAGAGAAAAGACCAACCCCCACCTTGCTACAGCCTCCTTTCAGGCAACTGTAGAGGGTGATAAGATTCCCCCCTAAGTCTCCTTTTCTCCAGGCTAAACACCCCCAGCTGCTCCTCACAGGACTTGTGCTCCAGACCCTTTATCAACCTCACTGCCCTTCTCTGCACACGCTCCAGCACCTCAATGTCCTTGTAGTGAGAGGGCCAGAACTGAACACAGCATTTGAGTTGTGGCCTCACCAGTGCCGAGTACAGGGGGACAACCACTGCCCTGGTGCTGCTGGCCACACTATTGCTGATACAGGCCAGGAAGTCACTGAACTTCTTAGCCACCTGGGAACACATCCAACCATAGACCAGCATCTCCAGGTCATTCACCATCAGGCAGCTTTCCAGCCACTCTGCCCATAATCTGTAGTACTGCCTTGGATTGCTGTGACTGAAGTGCAGACTCAGCTGAAACTCATACAGCTGGCCCTGACCTATTAAAATGAAAGGTAATAACCTCAACTGTGCCTCACTACTTTATCCAGAAATGCAGGAAATTCAGCTAATTAATCACTAGTATTTTAATTAAAATGTTTAAATAATTCTGCAAGCTCCCACAGAACAGAGGGTTTCTAATTCAGGCAGAAAATCATATGAATTTCCATGTTTCTCTACTAAGATCTGGATTGTATCTACTGACATAATTTTGGAAGAGAGAAAAAGTGCTGCTGAATGTGTCTCATGGCCAGAGAGCACTGTAACCAAGAGGCATAGCACGGCTTCTTAGCTGTCTCATGGATTTAGTCACACGTTTTTCAGTGCTGCAGGTTCTGCCTTTAACAACCGTTAGTGATTTCAACCACATCTGGACAAGTTTTAATGTTATCTAGCAAAAGTCTCTTCAACACAGCACATGCAGTGTCTCATTTGAAGTGCCTTTATTATTAAATAAAATTGTTTGGTTTGCTTACAGTTACTGCAGGACATAGTAAGAGATGGCAGGTGAAACTGAGGTGCTGCTATACACAGGAGAAGGTGGACCTGTAAAAGGGAAGTCAAACATTGTTTGGAAAACAAATGAGCAGCTCATGGCACATTTTAGTCCCTGCCTTGTCCACTGTCTCTATTCTCCCTGCATTTTAGTACTTTGACACCATCACCACAAGTAGCATTCACAACTTCTCCACTTATCCCTTTCAGACCAGGGAGCCCAAAAAAGAACAAGAAATAATTACCTTTAGGTCTACTGCTTCATCAACTCAGCATGGAGACAGCTTGTCATTTGCTCTGACACTATTTGTGCCAGAGAAGTTCTGAACTGAAATGGCTGTCTCCAGACTCCAGGGACATCCAGAGGGAACTTCCCACAGTACTGCTTACTCAGAAGGTCTTTATAATTGTTAAATGCAAGGAAACAAAACACACAAACCAAAACTATCTAGCAAGACAATTATATTCCAATGCAACTGACGCATGCAGCTAGTTAGACTTTTTTATGTCTTTACCTCCAATTTAGAATGAATTGAGCAACTTTCTGGGCATGTAGGGGTTCCAAGGGTAATGGAAAGTATAAAAGCACTCATTCAAACCCGCATCAGCAATCCTTTCCAGCAGTCCAGTCCAAATCAGCTATTCAGTGGATTACTTACAATTTAGGAACCACACACTGTGCCATGCCTAAAAAAATAAATTCCTAGAGATAACTAGAATGCTTCAGAAACCACTGAGAATTAAGACAAAGATTGTTTGCCTTAAAAAGAGGGAGGAAAGAGCTGCAAGGATGTGTGTTAGCAGTATCTTGTATTTCTTTCAGGTTTTACAGAAGTCATTCTCCATGCACAGAGAGTTCCTTGATTTCTAGAGGAGAATGAGCTCTAGCTTGGTGAGAAGGAACCAAAAATGTCAGTCTGTTTCTATAATAATTTTCTAGAGATAATACAGAGAATTGAGGGAATTATTTAGACACATCTCAGATAACCCCAGTGCCTGAAACTAAAATTTCAACTCTTAAAACTCACAAACTTCCTCCTGTTCCCAGGCTGAGCGTGAATTCAGGGAACAGAAAACAAGCTCTTCGTTTTGCAGCATAATGCTCCTATCAGCTCCAGAGATGGGATTCTGCCTTGATCTGCCAAGCATTTTTTTGGCAACAGCTCTCATTGTCTCCTTCAGTCTGAAGCCAGAGAATTGAAAAATTCCACTACTTCTTTTGCCTTCTCCAAATACAGTCCTGCTACAGTGGATGACATGCATAAGGGAGTCCTTGGTAAAAAAATGTGATAATGTGTGGCTTTCAACCATACCTTCATTCCTGAAAGCAAGAAAATTTTGACAGACTCCTGTACTCGCTGTTTTCTTTTGGCTACTTCTATGTTGAGCCTGAAGGCTCTTCACTGACCCCATACAGTGCCTAATACTGGTGCCTGAGTTAACCTGTTAGGACCAAGCACAATTTTTACAGGCACTGGCAGAACTGGAATTCCCAAAACAGATATTACACATCTAAAAGCAGCGCACTTGTATTTATGCACTTGAGCACTTGTCTCAAATTATTAGTCTTACTTCTAAGCAGATTCACAGTAGCATTTCAGTGTATACAGAAATACTCGCTCTATTACTCAAAGATATAAATTTTCCATTACAATCTTTGCACATGCTGCATGCAGACATGCTTCTGCTTTCTCAGCTCAGATGTAGCAGCATATGCATCTAAATATCTGTGTGCTAGGAATATTAGATCCTTAGTAATCCTACTTTGCTGAAGAACATCATGTATCCTCCGTATAAAATTAGTTTCCCAGATTCTGCTACAATCAGCAGTATGCCCAAGCAAACAACTGCTATTACAGGATTCATTACAGACAAAATGAGACTGAAATCCCATTGCTGATTAGTGAAAAAACCAAGTTCATTTTAATCAGCAAGAGCATCTTATTTGCTTTGTATTCCTAGAAAATAAAAATGTACTGGGAAGAGCACACATTTGTAAGGAAACAGCCTGTCTTAAATTTCTGTTTTGAGCAGTTAGTGGTGACTTCTCTCCTTTTTAAATTAAGTAAACTCTAGTACTATTTTCCACAGAAGCACCATTTTCTTGCTGTGAACTATCTGCACCTCAGTATAAAATACTTTGAGATTAACATTGAACTAATCAATAGTTAGGTATAATTAAACTTGCTATTTTTATTACATAAGTTGTTGCTTTTAGAGACTTTATGAAAACACCAGAGATGATGAGAAAAACACTTTCATTTCATGCTCTCTCAACCCCCTAAACCTTTCAATAATCCCTTCAGTACATATGTACATTCTGGCACCAGGTGGCTTGATGGCTGTACTAGAGTCAATTAAACCTGGCCATCTTGGCCACATTCAGGATTACTGCCTACCAGAGAAGGTCATGGTCATAACCAATGCCTGACAAACAACTAGCTGCTGGGATCTCACCTACAGAGCCCCTTCTTTCTTTTCTTGCCCTATGCCTTCCCGTAAGTGCAAACAATGGATGCATAGCTATTACTCTGTGTTGCTGGGCCACTTGGAATAGAAATTGTACCATCTTTTGACTGTAAGGAGAACTACACCTTTAAGAAGCCTCCCTTCTATATTAAGTCCTTGCAGGAAGTCATCTTTAATTCAGTGAATGCAACATACAGATCCATTTAAATGTGGAGGCACAAGACAAACAGTGTAGTGTGTGAACAAAGGTCCTTTACAAAAAGCAATCTGGTTTGAATATATTCTTAAGAAGGCTTGTAATTTTGGGCAATCCATGTATACCTAAGAACACATTAACAGTCTTAAATGTGTCAGATCTGGTGCATCTATGTCTATTTCACATGTCCTAGCAAACTGTTTGGAAGCAGCCCCATTATGACAGCCCCATGTTTCCTTCAGCACTTCCAGCCTCTGACTACAATGGTGCTCAGTTCTTGGGCAGATCAGTACAGACTGAAAATAGTATTAAATACAGACTCTTTGATTATTATTTAGCAGTTTATATCTACATCAATTCAGAAATGAGAGACAGTACCACTTATGGAAATGTACAATGATCTATAGAAAATTCTTACAGTTCCTAGAGAGGTTTCACATGGAATCAGTTAAGTATCATTATTGAAAATCTCAGAACCAAGGATTCTTACATTTATATGCCTAGACAATGTTCTTCTGAAACAAATCAGAAACACTTTGGAGATGCTCATAACAGATCACTAGAGGTTGGTTGTTCTACTATGCGCTTGTACACAAAATTGGGATATTTTGAAACAAAATTTAAAAATACTGACATTTTTGGGCAAGTGCAGATGTATTTAATGTATTTATAAAAGGTAAGTTCCAAAGCACTGCAAATAAGTAAACATATTTAAAATCCAAAGCAACATGTTAAAAGGTACATTCTCCTTTTGACATTAAGAACAGTTTGGGGAGTGGACTGTTTAATAACATTTCTCTGCATAGCAACAATGCTTCTGCTGGATATCTGACAACAGAAACACCGGTTTAATACCAATCTAGCAACAGCACTTTTGCCAGTCCCGGAAAAGAAACCACTGGCATTTTGGGTGTGCATTATGGCATGTGTGGTTTAGTAGTGCTTAACCATTTTATAAGTTCAGGGAAAATCCTGGTTTCAGTGGAGGCAGTGGGATATTTGCCACAGCCTTCAGTGGAGTTGAGCTTTCATACATTATATTCAAGAAGAGGGGCTATGGTCTGAAGAGCAAAGGAGAAAGTAAAAAAGGTTGGGTTTTTTTTTCCATTGCAAACAAAAAGGTCACAATAACCACTAATGGGTAAAATCCACATTTTTGGTAAGCTTTCCAAACTCTCCCATCAATTATGCTGTGCTGTACACAATTTTTAAGCAACTCTCAATCAATTTATCTATATACATATGCAAAGAAAATGGAAAATAGTACACATATGTACATATGTGTTGTTTTTAATTTTCTTCTCCCACTAGCACAGTTCCACTAATATTCAGTCTCTTGTGTGCAGCTGGATTACACAGTGTAATAAAGAACAGAGTAGAAATACTAACTCAAAGACCTCTTTTTGTTCTCACATGTAACATTATCAACCATTACAAAATAGTGGTGAGGGGTCTTCACAGTTGACATTTCATTCTGATCTTTGATCTAGATCCTCTGTAACAGATCACATACCACAGTACTATACTACCTAGCTCCCTCACACTGGAAAACCAGGGCACAGACTCAGTGTTTATTCCTACTGGATGAAGAGACTGCATTGATACTAAATAATTCAACAAAATCACCTTTTATCCAAAACCACCGCGTATATTCCCTACTCCTCAGCAGCAACAAAAGCACTCCTTCCCTCACCCATGACTCCCTTAAATTATGTAGAATCTACTTTCACCCTGGGTATTTATAAATAGAGCATGAAACATAGTTTTTCTGTAACTAGTAAGTGTTTCTTTAGTTGTACACAGCACCTAAAAAGTTGATCACTCTAGTAAATCCTTCCCATCTGCTGGTTCAGAAACTAACTTGTCACTGGATCTCTTAAGAACTGGGAACCCTTGATCTCAAATCCACTGTCTCACCAAAGGTGCTGGTTATTGACATGGTGAGCCTCAAGAATTGGAAATGTACCCAATTTTGATCTCTATTACATGCCTGTAGCTGGTAGTACTGTTGGTATAAGGATATGGCTTTGTGAAAAGCTATGTTCTGAGGTTTGTGGATCATCAGTCAGATGAAAGAATGCTTATTACACAATGGGATAATGATTCATTTATAGTCCAGTGAAGGAACCAGCCTGTATATCATCTGGAAAGGAGAATACTGTCTAGCTAACATCTGAAATACATCAGCATTTCTACAGTAAGGTGAACTACTACATGTAGTGTATGAGAATATTTAAACTGAATCTTAAGAAAGTGATGAATTACAGGAAAACATCAAGGAAAAGAGATGGAATGCTTGAATCTGAACAGAATTCCAAGAAAAGTTTGGCCACTTACCACATGCATGCAACCCGTAAATATAGGGGTTTTTTCAGTGACACTTAAATCCAAAGTAGTGGGGTTTGTCCAAGAACTAGATTCCAGCCATAAAGCACCAAGGTATTCTGACTGCTTGTTAGCTGAAGATGAGTTTAAGTAAAGGTGCATATCAAGAGTAGCTTTTATTTCTTTTGGCTTGCTTATACACCTACTAACTTTGGGTATATTTGGCTTATGTAAATATATTATCCATTGATTTATCTATGAAGGATTTAGGTTAACCGGGAATAAATAGAACATTCTGCTCCGATGGGTGTGGATGATCATTAAGACATGGGTATTGGAGCCATTTTAAAGGTGCCCAATTCCCACCATTATTAACCATACAGAGTCAAGAAACGTTAGGAGGACTTCCTTTTTCTGAGCTGTTCTGCATGCTGGAAAGCTGTCAATCCAGTGTTAGTGTGGAGAAAATGTCATCCCCACTGATTAGCATTGGTTGGAGATACCCCAGCATGCAAGAGACCTGTAGGGAAAATGCCAGCACCATGAATCAAACCTCCTCAATGATTCATGACACATGACTCCATCTGGGCCAGGCAGCACTGAGCAAGAACTTGATGTGTACATGTATATTTCTAAACTGCATCAGAAATGTTTGGCACATCCCCAAGACTGAATGTTCCTGTTCCTTGCTCAGCAATGACAAGAGATACTTCTCCCTCTGAAAGAGTAGCTATTAGCTTGTTTATCATCACTTTTCTTTCCAAAGATACAGGATATTGTATTGGTTTTCAATACAATACAAGCATTCAGACAAATGGAAAAACAAAGATTTGTAAGGTTATGTGTTGTAGAGTTCATGAATTGCAGCTGTATACTCTGTATAATGTTTGATTAGAGAGATCTTTTCTAACAATTTTGTACTTTCCATTTACAGTACTCAGCAGAAATATTTGTGGTGACATTTGAAAGTGCTCAAAATGAGGATTCCTTCCTATTTCACCCAGAACCCTGCATTAGACCTCTGTTGAAAAGACCAATACAAGCAAAATAAAAATCATTTGCATAGAAAACTGATCCACAAAATAGCAGTGTGAATTCACTGCATGGACAACAATATTTCATGATTTTTCTTTTTCACAGAAACAATTTTCACATGCTCAATTACTGACTATAAGTGAATTCTGAGATTTCTCTACATGTCACAGCATGAAACGGATGATCCACATTTGATTCTAAACACCCAGCAGGTCTATGTTCTGATATGCCTTTGTCTCTCATTCCATTTTTCTTTAGAAACTCAAATGTCTTTTTGAAACATGCCCACCTTATGCATATGTTTTCAAGATTTTATTCTACACAAAAATACCTGGAAAACAAGATGACAGCATAAGGAAAGAAAGCCTCACTTATTTTAAAAAGTCAGGGCTGGCAGCATATTCTGGAAAATGCCAAAGGGTTTGTGGAATAAATTCCATTTGGCAAGTTTAGAGAGAAAATAATCCAGCTGCTTTCCAACACCAAATGCACCACTAAAAAGTCTCTAAAATTCCCAAAACATCTTAAATCAACAAAACATACCATCCTCCTACACAAAACAAAAACAACAGCAACAAAAGAACCACAAAACATTCCTATTTACATAGACTTCAATGCTAGCCGAAGTATGTCTGTTCAAGGCAGTCTGTCAAAGAATACATTTCTATGCAAGAAAGGGCATAGGGTTGAAAGATTTTATGATGCTTCAGGCTATTGCAAAGCTAGGCAAAAAGATGAAAGCAGTCATGCTGATGAAGGACCTGGGATAAGAAATCAGGCTGAGCCATATGATGATTGCTATCCTTTGCAAAAGCACCTCTATCCACTTGATTACATTCTTGCAGTGACTCTATCCTTGAACAGGAGTTACTGGCTCAGTGTTCATTGAAGTCAGTCGTGACCTTCTACTACATGGAAAAGGTCTTTGAATCAGATGCTAAAAGAATAAACACCATCTATTTATGCATCCTCTTCCAAATTTAGGCACAACCTGTTCAACTCCTTCACGACATGCAGGGCACATAGAACACACTTCTAGTAAAACTGCAACTTGGAATTACCTAAGAAAGGGACTCTCTCCTTCATTGTAATAGGAGAAAATACCTACAGGACTCTCTGCAGAAATGACAATATTATCCTTTTAATTCTAAAGATAATCTGTGTTTTCAGGCTGTTGTGCCTTGTCATTGTTCCTTCAACACAATATCTGCTGCCACAGGTTCCTAGCTCTGCTTCACACAGCCACAGTCCCATGGAAGAGGTTTATGCCTTGCACAAGCCAGCAACTCATGGGACTGCACTCCAAAACAGATCTGCAAAAAGGGTTGGCCCTAGTGAAGTGCGAACATATTTTATTTCATTTTTAAATTTCACAGAAGGTTCAGCCACACTAATACAAGTGAAGGCAAGGTAGTTTCCAATAAAAAAAGACAAGTAAACCACTGAAAACTACTGACAATACTATCCAGGGACAACAGTATGGATGTCCAAAATGGTAGTAGTGTCCTTATTGAAAGAGTCACCCTTGTAGGTAAGTAATAATCAAAGGTAAGGAGCAAAATAAATAAACATTCTATTGGAAGTTCCTTTCATCTCTTCTTATCTCCTGATAATTCTATTAAGCAGTTTTGAGGAGCTTTGAAACTCACATTTCAAGCTGGTAATTTCCAGCTAGTCTTTAAAAGGTAAGTATCAAATCTAAGCAAAAGCAGTTCGTAACTCTGCAGTACAAAAAATAAACACAAACTTTTTAATTTCTAAACATACACACAAAGAACATTAAAGAGACTGGTTCTAAAGTGGCTAGAGATAGAAGGCACATATTTGGCAGGCAACATGACTAAATAAGAATAAATGCCTCCATATTTTCCAATTAAAATGAGATTTACTTTGACTGATCTGCTGCAATCTAGTCTTTTTGTCCTTTATCAAGTGTTTTCCCTCAGCTCGAAAGGCAGCAGCTAGAGAAAAATCATGCTGTGCTTGTGTACAATTAACTTAGCCAAGCAATGAAACATTCAAAGAAGAAACAGAACAGCCCTGTCTGGGATATGCAGATTTTTGTCCCATGCTTACACAGTGCTGAGCATCCAGTATGGTAAAAGCACCATAGCTTCCAATATTTGTGTATTTGTTATATCCTATTAACATGTCACCTCCACAGTCTCTTTAAAAAAAAAACAAAACTGAGTGAATTACAAAAACCATAACATCACAGAAAGTTCTATTTGGTAATGAATATAGAGACTGGGGTTTCAATACCTAAAGTGATGCCTATGAGTGCCTATGGATAAAGTTGTTTATAATTAGGCAGAGAACCATCCCCTATAGAGGGTCTGAGTAATTTCTCACACATTATCTCAGCCCTATGGTTTCACATGTCTGGAGAGCTCCAGCATGCTTTATTGGACATTTCATCTTACACCTTCTTCCTGAAGAGGTCTTTTTCCAATACGCTACTTGGCCTTTTGTTTGCCAGCAGCTGTATTGTCAGGAATAGACCAAACAAACAGAAAGCATCTTACTTTTATCACTTTTCATGTCCAGAGAAGGGCAATGGATCTGGAGAAGGGTCTGGAGACTAAGTCTGATGAGAAGCAGCTGAGGGAGCTGGGGGTGTTTAGTCTGGAAAAAAGGAGGCTCAAGGATGACCTTACTGCTCACTACAACTGCCTGAAAGGAGGCTGTAATGAGGTGGGGGTCAGTACCAGTTGAAATTGATGGGGTTTATTTTCCTGAATTAGAATAAGAATAAGTAACTAAGAAAGTTACTTTAAAAATTTAAAACACCACTTATCATACCCATGAAGGACTACACTGGAGTTTTATCCTATTTACTTAAAACAGCATTGTTATATTTCAAGTCTCGTTCTGAAAAGATCTTTTAAAAACCATTTATGCTAAGACATTTGACGTACCTGAAAATAAATCTTTTGGTCTCAACAAAAACTTAGCTGAAAAAGCAACTCCTCTTCTAAAGAAATGTCATTCTTCAGCTAGAAATAGAGGAAGCCATTTCCAAAATCATTCCTTTTATGGCCTTCATTGTGCTGGAGAATAAGATTATCATCTAACTGTAACCTTCTTCCTGCCAACAAAAATTAGACTGTCCAGATTATGAGTTCCATTTAAAGTGAATGAAGGTTTTCAGGAGCTCAGGTTTCCCTCAGTAGCCAGCCCTGCTAAAATGGCATGCTTGCTTCTGGCATGTAGTTTCCCAGCAGTAACCAGGACTAATGAGACACAAAGCTGTGTCAGCAGGCAGAAAAGCAGAAACCAGTACACAGAATATTAAATAGTCTTCATTATTAATTAACATATTGCTGTAACTGTTGACATTGTTCTCATATCTATGAGGTCCAATCTTGACACATTTGCACTACAGTCGTGCACCTGACTGCCATGATGTACACATGAAAGAAGAGCAATGACAGCAGAAGAGGTTTCAGCTCTAACATTACTCAGGCACACGCAGAATAGTCTCGTGCCATTTCAACCACCATACAACAGTACCGACACTCAGCCTGCCTCAAGTTGTCTGGGGCATCTTTCCTTTATGTTGCAGGCATACCCATGTCAAGGAAAATACAAATCCTTGGGTGTCAGGCTCTCTGGATCATTCACCGTACCAGCCAGTAGTGGTAATGAAAACATGAGACCTTTTAAGAAAAAGCTATTAAAAAATTACAACAAACTTCTCATGGATTTTGCTTCCCAGGAAAATAAAATATAAGTATTTTAGTATAATATCAGATCAACCAACTTTCAATAGAATAACACTTGAAATTAACTCTAAATCAATGTCAGTTTTATTCTATTTGAAAATCTACTTTTTCCTTCTTCCAAAGAATTTAATTTTCCTTCATTTTCCAGAACTTGTGCTTTGCCTCAAGCTAGTAAAAATACCCAATTCTTTATAGTTTTGCATTCTACTCCTCCAGGGACATTCTTCTGTCAGCTCAGCAAGACCTTCTTCATTATAAATTCTCTCTTTTTTTGCTTTATTTTTCCTCCCAAGCCCTTTCACTTCTGCGCTCTTATCTACTAGATACATGCATATTTTATATCTCCTCACTATTACTTTCCTAGGGTTTCTTTAATCCCATCTATCTCACTTCATAAGGAATACACCCATATTGCTTACTTCTCATCTCCATGCAGTCATCAACTTGTTCCATCTCTTTTCTTTCAGTCTTTTTCCTCCTCAGCCTTATATCAGCTTCCTCTGTTCCTAATCCTGTCAAAACTGATAAATTGTTTCTTGTGTCCACAGCCTGTGGACAGTTGGGCAGTACTCATTTCTTCAAAGTTAGCATCCATTCAGGAAATGGGGTATTTGCAACTCAAATTAAAGCCAAGAATTGCTGTTTCACAGCTGTTTGAGACCAAGAAGATGCCACTGTGCATACAACCTGCTCTCAGGAGACTTAAGAAATTGAGGATTACAACATTTCATCAATATTAACCCTGTACTGATCTTTAGAACAACTGCAGTTAAAATTTTCCATTCTGATTGAAATAACTCGAGTGATTACAAATTTAATTTGTTTCAAAAGCTTAACCTCAGTCTTGTGAGGAGTCATTGGCTATGGCAGTATGATACCAATTGCATCCAGACTCATTTCTAAAGGTGAGGGAGCAGCAGGTGTAAAATCCAATGGAACTCATCCGGCAGAACAAAATTGAGAGGTCAGTACTCATAAGGAGAAAAACTGCAAAATCATCTTTTTCGGACAGAGCTTGCTTAAATATTTGTGGAACATAAGATGTCCATTAGTCCCACAAAATTTCAAGAATTAGAAGGTGCCATAAATAAATTGTAACTACTAACCCTAATGACAGGAATACATATGTTTTCCTCTACCTATGTTTATTCAGTCAATCCAGCACAAAAACACACATTAGATGGGAAATTATCTCAAGAGCATGAAAGAAGGTTTACAAGCTCTGACTTCCCAGACCAGGACAGGTGCAGAGGGCAAAGTCACAATTAGGTGAGAGCTACTAGTCTCAGCTTGGCTGGGCAGGAGAGGAAAAAGATGCCATCAAGCAAAGGCAGAGCAGCTCTTCAGACAACAGTAACCAGTAGAAGAAGCAGTTTTAAAAAGACAGTTTAGGAGCTGGCTGTGGTCTTAACACTTGGTCTTAATGAGCTGGATTGAACTTGCTCCAGCAGAGTTGTGCTTAAAGCTGTTTTTCTGGACACAGGGCTGCTGTCCTGGTCTAATTGAAATAATTCCACATCCCCCATCCTTCAGTAATTAACTTGGGTTTGGGGTTTTGTTCTGAAGACCACTATTAAAAAGCAAGCTGCTTAGTGGTAGCAGTACTGTTTGCATTACAACAGCACCTTTAAAACCCAGTCATGGCTCACAATTCCAGTGTCCTGAGGCAGTACTGACAATGAAGAAAAATAATGGAGTACACACCACAAGATGGAAGCACTGTGTCTTTCTCCAGCTTGCCAATATGGCTCAGCATTTAAGATTTGTCTCTTTCTGGACACATGATTTCCTGCTGCCCACTGAATACTAGCCTGGGAACCAACCCACAATGCTGAAATATTACTCATCATCTACCAAATACATCATCTACCTTCCTCATGGTAGGGTCTCCTGCAGGGAGAGCAGGTGACTACTGTAGGTACTCACACGGTTCCCATCAGAGCAGCACTGAGGCAGCTCACTGTCCCTCATGCACTCATCATTACAATGCCTCCTCTGTAAAGAGAGACCCTATTGACAAAGCACCTTACCCAAGATGATTTTAAAAAATAAAAAACAAAGCAGGAACTGAATTTAGATTATCCTGGTGGCCACAGAGCTTAGAATATACTATTCTCTGAATGACCTTTCCTTACATACCAGGTTTGCCTACCATATTAAGTTTAGATGCAAATCTTTACACAGCACATCTAATTTCTTTCTTTTTAAAAAGAAAAGTGTAAGGTAGTGATATGCTACCAAAAGGCCCTGAACACTATAGGATTTCATAGCTTTAAAGGACTGAAAATTATCTTAAAATCTATTTTATTAATCATGTTTCATCTAAAACAGTCACATCATTTCACAATTAGCTGCTGTACAGTCGTATTGCACTTGCACTGCATTTCCTCCACAATTTTTATACAGCAAGCAAAATTTTATTACTCTATTTGAGGAGAAGCTGAAACCTAAAGAGAACAAATAAAACTTCATGTAGTGAGTAAGTGTTCTGAGTCTGCAAGAAAACTAAGAAACCCTGAGCATCATGTCATGTGAGCCCTCTGGCTCCTGTGTCATGTTTTGTGCTTGGCATGACAACATTGGGGACCACATGCATGGTTTGCTGGGCTGGAACTCTAACAGTCGTAGACAGGCAGCAAGTCTGCCAGTGAACACATCATGAAGCAGAGCTTTAAGCAGCCAGGAGAACAATGTTTGAAAAACAGAAAGGGAAGAGGTGGTTTGAAAGCCAGCAAAATACTCCATGCACAATGATGAGCCCATAACCTGAATTTTCAATCCAGCCTTAGGAGAGACTGTCCATAGAGAAATAAGTATTAGGTGAGGGTGGAGGACTAAATGGTAGCAAGTTGGCCAGTTAAAGTCTCTATTTAAGGAAGTTCTTGGTAGAAACTGAAGTTTGCTTTCAGTCTGGGTGCCTCACAGATTTTGTTTTTCACATTATTGCTCTCCCTACACATAGAAAAAATTATTTGAGCTGACTAGAAAAGCTTTCTTTTACTTTTCAATTCAATGCTCAAACATTTAACTGCTCTTTCTTGTCCAGTTGCATTGGTCTTTGTTTTCTCACATTAACCCCCACCCACAATTCCTTTGTTTTCTCACATTAACCCCCACCCACAATTCCTTGCCCACAATTTTTGTTAGCAGTTTCTAGAAAAGAAACTATAAACTAAAATTTTGGTGAATTGAGGAAATAACAGTTCTGAATGAAACAGTCTAACACCTTAAGAGTCAGACACAGTGAGCCCTGATCTGAATGCTGGCCCATTTCTTTATCTAACCATTCACCCCAGAAGACAACTATGCTGATTGTATCAGAAAGTCCAGTGCTGCAAGCATACCGTGGCTGCGTATTTACTGGGAGGCACTTGAAGGAGTTACTTGCACAATCATGCATCATTCAAGGATCAAGGTAGAGTTTAAGCACTGCTTATACCTTTCAGTTTATATCCTGTTATATTTGTCTGCATACTAAGAAGATCTTAAATCTCCAGACCATCCTTCATGTCTAGTAACAGGTTAGCAAAAAAACCTATAAACCTATAAGAGAAATATTTTACACATCCATTAATATGAATCCTCCACACAGTAAAACATAATGAAACTGTAAGAATATTCATTACTATTCAAAATACTTTAATATCTATATATTTCAGGTTTCAAACCCAAATATTTTGCAAATAACTGTTCCTTAAAAATGAAGCACATAGTAACTTAAGTGTAATCTTACTTTTTGAAATTTTTTGCATACAAAATACTCCAGTGTTTGTGTAAATGAATCCCAGTGATAATGAAACAAATGCCATGAAAACAAACACAAAGTAGGTTATGAGGCAAAATAAGGAGTCACTGCTGAGTTATACCATTTAATTGGTGAGCATTTCAAAACACAGAAAAAAAGCATTGTACTATTTTATATGTCCAACATGCAATTTTAAGTAACTCTCCTATGAAACTGCAGACAAGGAGAGCTCACATACTATGAATTCTCTCATCAATTTACAACCTGTCTCCAGTGCTGTTTCTCTGCTTTCAAACCAAGAGGAACAGGCAGATTTACCGATGCCACTCAGCTGCAGAGTAATGAGAGGTAAATAAGCTTAATTAACCAGAAAGAAAGAATTTGTTAAGTACCTACCTTCTTCTCATTTTCTTGGTTCCAGCTCCTCTGCAGTCTTCAGCCTTGCAAAACTCTCCAATTCTGTGCGACCCCACAACAGACTCTTGAGTGATTCATTGTGGCAAATCTCCTTCTGTTCAGCTTCAGACTGGCTGAGGTGGAAAAAAATCAAACAAAGGAAAAAATAAGAAGTGGAGACACTGACAGGAGAAATTAAATTCTTAAGAAACAATGGATCTGGTTAAGGCAGTCTGTTTTTCCACCATGACAGAGCTAGTTTAGTGACTATTGACTTTGCCTGTAGATCACTAGGGTGCTAATGCCAGGCAAGGCAAAAGGAATCTTGTCCCTTGATAGGATTTAAAGGTAATCATCAGGAGAAAGAGTGAGAACAGCTAGTAGCATTTGGGAGTGTGATTGCTAATCCAGAAGTAATGCATGATTGATTCATTAACTGTTTCACTTGCAGAAACAAATGGAAAAAGATTCTGCCAACAATCTGCCATTCTTTGGTGGAGACCACAATGTCTGAATCCCTTTCTTAGAGCAAAGCTGTGGCAAATGTTGAGCCTGTGCATTCCAAAATGAGGGATTAATTTCATCTTAATGCATAATCCTATATGCTCACAAAGAAGAGAGTGCTGCAGAGAATTTTTTTAAAGCATGCACAAATATATCTAGTGTGCTATATAGACACATATATAGTGTGTTTATAGACAAAGAGGAAGAAATATTTCTGTATTCTTGTATGAAATATTTCATGTATTTTTTCTCTTGGTTATCACATCATCAGTAGCTAAAGTAGATCACATGTACAAAGTTAGCCATTACTGTTTCCCCTCCAGCAACAAATCTTAATTCCATGTGTGACATTGCCACAAAAACAGCCAAATTGCACATTGTAGGTTACATTGCATTGTAGGTTCCTCTCCAACAGGACTCTGGGGCCTTGAAGGACACTGGAGCCTCTTACACAAGAAAACATTTTGTTTCAAAAGGCTTACAATCCAACCAGTCACCCCACTGAAAGAGCTGCATTAGCAGCTCAGACAAAAATCATTCATTCACAGCATTCTGTAAATTCCCATCCTATAGGCACTTATTTGTATATTGCAATGATACGTGCAAGGAAAAAACTTGCTGATTTATACAGTGGCCCAAATACAAGCATTAGAGGCAGAAATTTTCACCCTGAAGGGCCATGTGTGCAATGCTCAGCTGTCATATATCCAGGTCCTTTACCACAAATAGCATTGAGCCTTTTAAGCTGAATTCAGGTCTCACTTTCAGAATTCTTCTCTACTCAGGTATCCCCAATTACACTTATTCCCTGTTATGGCTTTGAGAGAGCACTGCTTTTGAAAGAAAAGCTATTAACATTTGCATTATGTCTTCATGCCAGGAGAACTTCTCTATTTGAGTTGTCAGTTTAATTGTTAATTACTTTATGCACCAGATATCTCATAAAACTAGTCAATATGTAGGTTTTGGTTCAAACAATCTGCATTTAGTATTATGAAATAAGTGAGACTTATTAACTTTCAATAAACAAAATAAATAAAAGAGACTAAAACAGAAAGACTGAGGGGTAGAACACGGCCTACAAGAAAAGTAAAAATTTCTCCAGGCCCTTCGCCAGATCCATACAGCCAGAGCTCTTTGAGCTCTTTGCCTCTATGAATTCTGCAGCAGCTAAAATTGCTGAGCCTTCTACCACATTTTAAGCTCTTCAACTCCTGCCTTCAAATTTAATAGAACATGTTATTAACATCCAAACGCAACCCACTGCTCTTCACAGAGCAGAACCCCCTCCATTCAGCAGTCCATTCCTGGATAATGAGAACATTCAAAGTTGGCTTGAAAGTAAGTAGAGTAGTTGACCTCAGGCCATCAGCTGCACAAGGTGTGCAGTCAGTGTGACATTGTAGGAGATCTGAACAGAAGCATCGTCTGCAAGCAATCTATAAAAGCTAAAGATTAAGATCCCCCCAAAACTGAGTCACACTTTTTCTTTTAAATTAATGTCCTAGGGAAGACTTGAGTAAGAAGCTGCAAACTGTGTGCAAGAAGAAAAATATTTGCATAATGGTGCTTTCTCAGCAAGTACTGTCACTTGCAGTGTGGGCAGTTTCAGTGCTGATGTAAGAGCCCTGCCTAACTCTGCACCTCACCTTGCTTTGGCTTGTACTGTGTAATATCATATTGTGCTTCATCTTCACAATTAATCTCAATGATTTTTTCAGACAGATTTGGACCTGTCCTCTGATAATTTAGGAATCCTGAAAGATGATCTGTGTGTCAGAACATCTACTCAATTAAGGTATTTGCTTACCTTGGTTAAGTAGCGACCTTAAAAAGCAATATAGAAATAACAAATTGACTCAAGATGGCCATGTGTCATTAAATACTGGGATAATGGCATAACATCAGGAAGTTTTCCCTCCACTTCACAAGGCTGATTTTGTCTACTGAAGGGAAAGGACTGCAAATAAATAGCCATAGGATATCTTACCAAAGGGAGGTACAAGAGCAGGGGACATTTCAGGTGGAACAAAGATTTCAAGCCAGTGAGACAGTCCGGCCTGTCACAGTCTAACGATGGGAACCTCACAGGGTAACAGGTTAAGTCAAGTTGAAAAATTATCCTAATAATCTGGTTTCCCACAAAGTATATTACCCCCAAACCCAATTAACAATCCCACTATATTTTCTTTAGTACATTATCTGTCAAGAATTGAAGTGATTTAGTAGGTATGTAACTACTTTGTAGAAACTGACTAAAGTCTAAATTTGATTAAATTTTAAATAAAGACTTGCTTACTTTTCTTCTCCAGTACAGATAATGTCTTTTTCCTTACTTAGCTGGTACATATTCAGCACCAGACTAATTTAAAACACTGAGACTGTATGAACTGTGTCTCTCTCCAATATCCTAAAAAAATTACACTCTTCTTCCCTTTCCCCCCCCATGCTTATAAAAAGTAAAATTGCTTTTTATTGTATTACCTTTTACTTGAAGTCTCTGCACAAATTGTTCCTTCAAGGCCTTTAATGCCTTCAGAGGAGAAAAGTCATAAATATCCCTCAGTTGTAGTGCCTGATACTCAACAGTTCATGCTGACTATTCTTCTAGGTCAGTACCAGAGTCCCTGGCAGTGCCACCAATGTCAAACACATAGGCACAAGACCTTAAATTAACCAACACAAACACTGTAATATCTCAACACCAAAATATTTAAATGTTCTATTCCAGGACTCTGTTATACACGTACATGATATGTCATGTACATAGTGACTTTATCTTTCTGTACCAGTCTAGTCATAGACTTGGACATGTTACTTATAAGAAAACAAAACAAAAAATCAACCTAGGATAAACTAGCCTAGTCCATTGCACTGAGCACTGTATCACCCAAGAACTGCAAGTGGGTAATTTGCAGTTCACTCTTAGGTCTGAAGGATTACACTGACAGGAAGAGAAATTGAAAAGGCTGTCTCTCACAGACTTGTCAGTTTCTTCCTTACAGAAAACACTGCATTTTCAGGGTTGAAGAGTCTTCACATATAAATCTTAACAGCTCTGTAAACATCTGCATGATGGTTCATCAATTACCCTTCCTTGGCTTCTGTCACCAGCAAAGTTTGTTTCTCCCACTGGAAAATGCCTTTTTCTGGAATTAAAGTCTATGTCATCTCTTTATTCCCCATCTGAAAAGAGAAGGAAAGAAACAAGGCTAGTCGTAAATCTAATTAATTGTCTTACCAGAGATTTTGCTTCCTCCGTTTTTAATGCACTTTGCTGAATTTCACTAGCTCCCTGAAGTTTTTCACATTTGTTGTTGCTTAGTGCTTTGAAGCTATAGCACAATGCAAGACAGGGCAGAGATACTGATGACACTTCAGTATGAACTGATTCCACAACCAGCCATCCCAAGATGGCTTTTTGAAGCAGCTGTGTATACATTAGGTCCTAGGGACAAACCTTACTTTTTTCCAAAGGGCAGCTTTGAGTCTGATTGTCACCTCAAGACTGTCTCTGTAAATGAGAAATTATTTCCATTAGCACTGAAGAACAACTGAATCAGAGGCTAGGTTTAGTGAGATTCACATAAATTATTCATCACCTTTTCAGGCCCTTTTTATCCTGATTCTGTACAGCAGGTAAGTAGCTAGCTCCCATCACCCTGACCTGCAGCATGAGTTTCTAGGTATAAGAAAAGAGGTGGGGGAAGGAAAGAGAAACAGAATTATGCACAGAGAACCCTATTTGCTAGTCAGGAAGGAAAGACAAATCAAACAAAAAAGATCCATGACCCAGAGGAGGTTCTCACCACTTATGCAATGTTACAGCTTTGATCTCTAATACACGTTCTCTTAATCCTCCTCCCCTTTTTACATCTATGAACAATTGTTCTCCCTTATCTTACTTGGAGCTAGAATTGTGAGTCTGGGGAGACCAGATCTTTGCAAAGTGCTTTATCCTTTTGTGGCAGCATTAAAGAGACAGATTTCCATAACTGCATTTTTCTGTTGGAGCAGGATTCCTTTCCTGATGCAGCAGGTAGTGCTAGCTCTCCATCATTGTGGAGCACTTGGAGACTCTGGACTGGAAACAATTGCAGAGTATTAGTACACACATTTTAAAACCCTAGAGAGCCTCTTCCCTCTTCTCTTATTTTAATGTAACTGATAGAGTTTCCCAGGCTCTTCAAGGACAACTCAAAACCACTGATCAATGCTTTTTGCTTTAAAGTCCACAAAACAAAACAACAACAACAAAAAAGCCTTATCCAATCAACCAGCCAAAAAATAAAGACCTCACACCTGCAACTGAAATGTCAAAAATTAACAAATGTACAAAAATTAACCCCTTTTTCTCTAGGATTTACAAGGCCAAATTCCCACTTAACGAGGCAACCCAGGCAAACCCTAAGAGTCAGTGAGTTTGACCCGTGGCATTTTCTTCTCTGCGGCAAACCAGCTAAAGGTCATGCTTACAAAGATGTGTCTATTTCATCTGTGATACGGGTGCACAAACAAGCATGAGAGAGAATGGAAAAATGTCAAGAGAAGAAAATTTTCTGAGAGTCAAGACAAAATCCAGGAAAAATCATTTATAATGAGGAGAGACTTTGTCTGAAGACGGGCTAAACAAGGTCTCATTTCAAATAAGAAGTTGCGAGATATTTGATTTTCCTGCTGATTCCTTAATGCTGTGACTTTGAAAGCAATAGGAAGAGTATACAATGGAAGAGGGCAATGTGTCCTCTCCTATTACACAGGAGCTATTCAAGGAAGGAGAGAAAGTGAGCTCAAATCTATGGTTCACTGCTCAAAGCATTTGCTGAGTGGCAGAGATACTGAGTGAAAAGGTTTAGGGTATGACATCCATTGGCAAGGAGGAAGCTCATCATCTGCCTCCCCTGCAGCTGCTGATACTCAGCCAACACACTCCTGCTCTGATGTCAGTTGTCTAAATGAGGGCCATACTCTAACTGATAGTTTAATCTCAGGAAATCTCTGCTGAATTATTAGCGAGGCTCTGACTCCCACGGCAACTGCACACTGTTCCTCAAGCACAGAGGAGATTCACCAGCTTCCGGCTCAGGCAGGGAGGAGTCTGCAGCTATTAAACACTGCTGCAAACCTACTTTCAAGACAGATCTGCTTGCATCTGTTCATCACTACTATGAACCCTCACTAAACAGAAAAAATATTCTCCAGACCCTCAAGAGATTTGAGCTGGGTTATGTCAGTAATAATTATGAAGTGAACAAAATGCCATCTTGGTACTGAATAAAAATACTCAGAATAAATGAAAATACTGTAACAGCATTTCATCTTCCCCTTTGCTGTCTGGAAAGCTAAAATCCCTTCAGCTTTCAGAGTCTCTTGTGGATATAATAATTTCATATAAAAACTGGAAGAGTTGTTCATGACTCATTTGCCTGTATTACCAAGTGGATTTTTAGTCCAAAAGCCAGACATCCATTATGCGGGCTGCTAAATGATTTACACTGATTGAGCACGCACGGTATGCAGCTCTTGCAAATTTTATATGCTGGCTGTATGGAGAATGAATGCTTGCTGATTATGCTCCAAATAGCAATGAACTCAATTACTTAAGCCACTAACTCTCAGCAAGGAAGCCAGAAATGCAGCTATTGCTTCAGTACCTTAAAGTAATATTTACTGTTTGGATCTTAACTACTGTAATTTGAAGTAAATGAGAGATTCACATTAGTGAAGGACACACCCATTAGTTCAAAATCACCTTTTTTAATGACCGTTCTTAATTCCATATGCTCTAGAGCTTGTATTCCAGCCTAAGGCTTTAACCCACACATGGGAAAGAAGACAAGAATCCAGCTACTCTGGGAATTGGAGTGACTTCCCAGGTGCAGCCACTAAGATTAGAAGCCTGAAAAAAAGGGGCTAATTTTCAGAGAGAAACATAAGGACGCTTCTTATTCATCTTGTGGTGAAAACATGACTTCTATCATCCAGAGAGCCAGAATGAACTTTGGTGAGAGGAACAGGTACTAATGACTGCAGAAGAATCATCCAAAAAACTAAAATCTTGGCTGAAAATAATATGTGCAGGTCACCTAGTCAAAACATTTTTCACACAGGGGTAAGTCCATGGTAGGTATTGAGATCCTGGGCCTTGCCCACTTGAGGTTCAATGTGGATTGAGTGATCACATCTCTGGCTCTGTTTCTAGTGCTCTGCTACCCCCATGGGAATGACTTTTTTTCCATGTCATAACGGAACTTTCCTTGTGGCCACATTTCAACGTTGCCCATTATCCCTTCACTGTGCACAGGTGGACACACCAGCTTTGTACCCTGTGACAGAGCAGAGCCACCACCACAGGCACCCCATGCAGAGCAGGGACAGCAGCAAGCCTGGAGTATGGGTGCAAGACCAAAGGGACATCACCACCAGAGGAAACAGCTACAGTTGTAGAACTGTAGATCGGGAGCAGCTACAAATTTAGCCAGGAGCTTCATTTAATAGCTCGTATTGCATTTCAGAGCTCTGACGCACATGCAATTGACTGATGTCACCACACAGCCCTGCATCCAACATGCTGCTGAGTCTGTGCTTCAGGGAAGGACTTAAAGCTAGGACTGGAATAACAGGAAAATCAGGGGAGGATGCAGAACATGCCTTGTTCTTTTAAGTTCACAAAGCACCTGTCATACAAAGCACTTCTCTTTTTCATGAGCACAAAAGTCACACGTATCACAGAATTACATGAAAAACGCAAAAAATACCAATACGACTAAAATCACACCCCCCTTTCTTGTTCAACAACCACATTATGAAGACCAATGGCTAAGTAACCTTCCATTTCAATCAATAATGAAATTGCTGTCTATAGTCTATAAGGTTTTAGCTCCTGTTCCAAACTTCTAGGTATACCCACAAGTACAGTCACCACTACAAACTGCCTTGGTGCACACCTCAGGAGACTAAGCACAGATGTAACCTCCTAAATCTAGCAATATAATTCCAAATTTTTAAAAATAAACTTTAAAAAATAGTAGCTTTGATAATTCAGATCTAAAAAAATCCTAATTAAAAAGCAAACAATAACAACAACAACAAAAAAAACCCTCTCTGATTAACTCTCTATTTTGCATGTGTGAATCTTTGATCTTCCAAAACTCTCAAATTATTTTTATAGAGATTAAAGGATAGTTACAAGCCATACTGTGAAATCTAAGATGGCTGCCTGCACCGATCTGTAGGGCTTGATAATGGCAAACAGTGCTCACCACTGAAACAGAAGTTTCCCAGTTAGCAAAAGGTACAGCTCCAATTGCAGAGAATCAGGTCAGGCAAAGCAGAAGGAAATTACTTATGAGACTCATCTTTACAAATGCGATTTGTAGATTCAATTCATATCCCTTTCTCCTGGAAAGAAAGATAAGATTCTTTGGAGGATCATTCTGGAGACCAGTTTATCTGCCCATTCTCCTTCCCACCCTACATCTTTCAGACTACTTTGTGCAGTGGCTAAAAGGGAGGATATGAACAGATGGCTGTTTGCTCTGATAACTGTGTCTGTTCCTAGTCAGATTAATTGGTTACAACACAGTTAAAGACTAGAGTCTGGTAAAATGATACAGACAGTCCCTCAGTTACTCTTCACTGTCTATATGAAGAAAATAAAATACATCAGTAAGAATGAAAATGGAGTTTCAATACCAGCTAGGGACTATGTAAAACACATTGCCGTAAAAAAAGTACAGTATTTACCCTTCCAGACTAGAGTTTTAAAGAGTATAAAATTTACAGGAATATGAAGGTCAAAGAGAGGTTTAAAGACACAAAATGTTCTCGTGGATCAACAAATCAGAGCAGTATCAGTGTCACGATTACTTTTCATTTATCCAGGCCTTTGGCATCAAGCTGCTCATGAGACTTAGGGGCTGCAGCAGTATCTAATTTCATACCTCTTCTGATTACACTAAGAAGAGATTCCCCTTCAAACAACTGGGAACGTGCCAGGAGACTGAAGCATTGTAGTGATACTCACTGAAGAGGAGATTGGGTTGACATCAGTAATTATAACCCTCAGTGCACGGCAAGATAATGGCAAAACCCATGCAATGCAATCAATAAAGAATGAAAGGATGAGAACATAAGTAGGGCTGGCCTGCCCGATTATACGGAAAATAGACACCGGCTCACAAACCTGATTGCGTCCTCCGAGCCTGTGGGATTGATTAGCAATGATTATCATGGAAGTGCAACAACTTCCGTAGAGCGCTTGACACACAGCTGCAGGGTACTGCACGTTAAAAGGTAGCTCTTACCCTGCAACGATAAAAGCATAATACATGCACTGAAAAATGGCTAATGTGGCCAACTCACAAAGATACTGGGGAAATATTATCAGCTGAGCAAGTTTCTAGTGGGGCTCTGCAGGGTTTCATTCTGGGTACACAGCCCACAAAAAAAGGTCTTTTTCCTCCCTCTTCTATGGAATAAAACCATACCTAGCACATATGTTTGTACATCTGATGCATACACATGTATGTTAAACATCCTGAGACTGACGAAGAGTAAAATAACTTGATTATAAGTAAATTCAGTTCAGTAATACACAACACTCAAGCAAGCACAATACAATAAATGTTAGAATAACAAGCACAAGCCTTGCAGGACAACAGCATATTCTAGAAAGCAAAGAACTTGAAAAGAATTTTTAAGACAAAATTAAGACTACAGACACATCTGAAGGAACAAAATGAGCGTGCAGCACAGTGCCTGTTTTTGCACTGTGCTGCAGGGGAAGGCAGCAGTGGTAGACGAGCTTATTTCTCAGATCTTTGATTAAGAACTTGGGAGGAGGTATAAAGCACCACAAAGAAAAGGTGAGAGCTCAAGAAGATACTTTGCAGAAAATGTCTATGGAGCTCCAACTGTTTGGGCTATCAAAAGGAAGAGTATGAATCAGCTACAGTATATAAATGCTTCAAAAGAAGAAAATTAAACTAGAGAGATCTTTAACACAGTAAAGATACACACACCAGAAAAACTCTGTAGTTCAAGCCAAGAAAACTAATCAGACAAAGGTGTAATCTGCAAGGTGATTAACCAAAGCAGCAAGGTACCCAGGGAAATTTTTTTCATCTTTGCTTGGCGTTTCCAAATCAAGACTGGATCTCTTAATGGAGAACAGAAGCTTTAGTCTGACTCTTTAGACTAAGGGGGGGGAAAATTGAAAATCTGCCAGAAGCACCAGTTCTCACTGTGGTGAACGTGTAAAGGTAAACCTGTAGTTTACTTCAGGGGTTGCCTGGTCTCGGTCTTGCTCACAGTGCTGAGATCTTGGAACAGTCACCAAGAGGCTCTCCCACCAGCAAGTCTGAGGTTTCTTTACTTTCCTTACTCCACGTACCTTTAAGCAGGTCGGTGAGCAGGCATGACCATTTCTTAACGCGTCATGAAAGACAAAAGTTTCGTTTCCAAGCAGACACCTAAAGCCCCGGGGAAACGCACATCACCCACAGCTCTAACACAGACTTTAAACGGCTCTCAACCCCAGCCTCATCTCTTAGCCTGCTACACTGCCCCGTGCCATGCCCTACGTGTGCCTCTTACTCCCTTCCTCTCACGTAAAATTCGGGAATTTACGGGAATTTACGGGAATTCACAGGGCATGCCCCCCGGCCGGCAGGACTGAATGACCC
>VWZU01019646.1:591889-659569 GCA_013397095.1 Sterrhoptilus dennistouni
TGGCGCCCCCCAGCGGCGGACTGGCCGGCCGGGCCGTGAGGGGCGGGCTGAGGCCGCCAGCCCGGTGCCCCCATAAAACATTTTCTCTGCAGCCCCTCCCCAAACAGCCGGCAACATCCCATTTGGGGAGGTTTATACCCCAGGAGCAAAGCCCAGGGCAAGGGGGAATGGAGCTCGGCTGCAGCACATTGCCACACCCCCTTCGCTAATTAAGCAATCGGGCGGGCTTTCCTGTCCCCTTAACGAGCAGGAGGAAAAAAAAATCTCCAAAGTGCTCTGTCGATGCCATCTGGTAGCGGGAAGCGATGCGGAGTGGCCGCCTGTGCCGGGTTTTCGTGACTTTTCTCGCCGCCGAGGCCGCAGCCGCCCCTCAGGCCTGGCCAGGGCAGCTGCGGGGTTTACACGGTGCTAAGCATCAGGCAGCCAGAAGGAGTTTTCTCACCTTTCCCTCCTGTCAGAAATTCATTTGGGGAAATTTCATTTGCTCATTCTGAGTAAAAATTCGTTGCGGGGGGGAAGTGTTTTTCTTCTAGCGCTCAACCCAACTTTGAAAAAAAAAAAAACATCAGGCAGCCCCTCCTCTGCCCTCAGCTGTGAGAACTAGGCCTGCAAATTTGATATGTAATTTTTTTTTATGCAATTTTTTTTCTAAGAATTGCTGCCAAAGCTTAGTGCTAGGACCGCACTGAAGTGAGTGCAACGAAAAGGTGCAGTAGTATCTTCAGATGTCCTTGGATGCATTGCCTCTTTCAACCACTTAAGTAATATAATGAGTTAAATGAAAGCATGTGTGGGATTTTTTTGTATTACAGAGCTGCTACTTACAGTAGGTGAACTAACTCAGTGTTTAATGTAATGTGTCAACCTCTTGGCCCTCAACATCTGAAAAAACTAAGCTATAAATTCTAATAATGACTAACCTGCAGATTGCAAACTTGGTCTGAATTGTCTCCCGTTCTCTGTGTTTTCCACCCTAAAAGCACACCCCTTGCTCAGTCTCCTCCTGGAGTATCCTGAGTCCCTGTGCTGCTTCCCCACCTGCAGCACCAGCAAACCAAACCCTTACTTCTGGCCCTTATCTCTCCCTACCTCTATATACTTCCATCATCTCATGCTACAATATCACTTTGGCATAGTTTTGCTTATGTCTTGTTTTGATAGCAATGAACTGATCATTATTCTCAGGGAAGACAGCATCTCAGTGTTTCACAGTTGCTTTGTGCTGTACATCTTGTAATTTTTATTACAGGGGGTTTTTTTGGTTACTTGCAAAGTGATCTGATAATCTACATGCATTGTTTTCCTCAGGCCTTCACAAAGCCTTTGGCTTTTTAGAATACTCTTTCTAAATCCTGAAAATAGCGTTTTTCTTAGCATTTCTGTTTAATACTTGCCTTTTGAACTCTATAAGCATCTTCCTTCCGAAGAGGGAAATGCAATTACATGCTCTAGAGCAGCCTGCCCTCATCCATCTAAAGGGACAACCCTACTCTGGTATCTAAGGAGCATTTTTTGAAGAGCTACTTTTCTATTGGCTTATGGGGTCAATGACCCAACAACAACTGGCAAAGGAGCTGTTTATCAGGTCTCTCCCTTGCAAATTGCTGTTAATGGGCACACATATTTTGTACCCACATGAAACCTTGCTTGGTGGGCTGTGTGGGTGGACCTGAGCCTGCATTCCTGCAAATACTTGAGGGCACAACCTAGTCACATCCTTACAGTTAAATGTCGTATTAAGACACATTTGAGAAAAGTATACATTTCAGCTGGTTTTTCATCTCAATTTGACACTCCTTAAAAAGTATTTCCCACCTTGTCATCTCTTGTTTGTTCAGTGGCCATTTCAGTGTTGTAGTCTGATAGAAGGTCTGCTGGATACTCTCTCACGTTAGGCAAGAGCAAGTCATAAACTGAGTCATGGCAACCTCATTGGTAGGACGTTTCTGGAGGTAGGACAAAAATCCTGTGTCCTACATCCACAAGAGAAGAGCTCAAAAAGGTTTTTTTCATTGTGATTACTTTAGGGAAAACAAAGATGGGTTTGGGTTTCATACATGTCTGACTCTCAGAGTTGCTAAGCATGTAAAAATATCCCCACTAGGCAGAGGAAGCTGAGACTCCTGCATATCTGCAAGCCCATGTGTGCAAGAGTAGTAGCACATTCCAGCACTGAACTTGTTATTCCTAGCACTGTTTAGAGGTGGAGATTGGGACCTTGATTTCACTTAATACATGACTGACAGTGCCATTCTAATATCAAAATCCTCCATCCGCATGCTTTTAAGGAATGAGGAGCCAGAGCCTGTCAGGTGGATTAGCCGTATGTCAACTCCCCAGTGCACTACAGCAGAGCCATCGTTAATCTGAAAACTTGATCTCAAGCCAAAGGGAACAATTATATAACCTAGATATCTGAAAGGCAAATAGTACAAAAACAAACAAGAAAGAACAATCATCCTTACTTACACATGTGTACATTTTACTATAACTATTAGCCAATCACGACTGTAATATAATTGTCTTTTTTTTTAATTACAAAAATGATGGAAGGGTTGCAGTAATTAAAAAGTGCAGGCACGTTGAAAGGTGATAAATTACATAAAGGCAAAGTGAAGATGAAGCAAAATCTTTACAAGTATTTATTTATTTGCTTCTCCACAATTTAGACAATTAGTTATTTGCTGTTTGTCCGTTCCTGACTGCCATTATCAAGCCAGTGTAAAATTGGTCAGAGGTCCAGAGAGCTGTCACAAGAACTTGAGTTACCAGACTGGAAGATTGCTTTAAAAATTGGTGTCAAGTCTCAGAAAAGCCACAGGAATGAAGCTCTTCACCAAGATAGATTGCATGGGCAAGTTCTATGGCACATGCCTGAATTGTCATGAACATCCAAAGCAAACTTTGGAAAACTGACAACAGAAGATAAAGGTCCACAAGCATTATTCCTCCCACATGGTTAAAGGAGACAAACGTGCAATTAATTCAGCTTATTTATTAGGAGAGTGCCTAGGGCCCCTCGAGGTGGGGCCTTATTATGTTAGGCACATAAAAGCAGAACAAGCCTCTGCTCCAGAAGGACTTATACAAGTATATCTCCTGTACAAGGCAGGAGAGAGGAGGATGAAATATAATCTGAATTAAATAGCGGTGAGAGGGATGTTAAAGTAATACTCTAAAGCACACTAGAAGTTATTCTAGGAGGAAAGTGTCTACCTAGGTAGTTCGAAAGGCCAGCCTTTCCATACTGCCCTAATACCATCCTCCTGAGATCTACTACAGAGCTTGTAGCCACTGTCAAATCCCACAGGAAGGTCTTCCGTCCATAGTAAATTCTTAGGACCCGCCTGATCCTCAGGGCTGATTTCCCACATAATTATTCTTGGGAAGGTAATGGTCCCTGTGTTTCAAGGGTCCTGACATCAAGTCTCCAAACCTACATGCAGTTAAATACTTGACATCTGGACATACACTCTTGCTCCTATTGACTCCTTAGGTATTATTTGCAACATATGGTTTGCAACAATTTTTTTTGTATTTGCAGCTTCCTTGGATTTTTTTTTTTTCTTTTTTTTTTCTTTTTCTTTTTCTTTCCCCCTGGAGATGCCTCAGGTTGCACAGGCTTCTAGCACTTTATTTGCACATTTCTGAATTTACTTTGGATTCATGGGACTGCTCCTCACTGGCATGGGAAAATTTTTATATTAAGTGCTGTTAGTAATAATATTTGCTATTTTTCTATTCTTTTGTAGTTTCAAAGCATTGAACAAACTAACTATCTGAGCTGCTAGAAAAGCTCTTCTAGCACAATTTCAGATTTTACAAACCTATATGTTTGTTCTGTGGCCAAACTGTCAAGACACTGCAGTGTAGGTACAATGGTAACCTTAGCTGAGAAATTCAGACTTGACATTGTCTCCACTTCGGCACGTGTATATGCATACACAACCTTGTAATTTAGATGTGTGAGTTATCCAGCTGAGATCACAAACAGCAGACACTATAACTGGGGCAGGGGGCAGTTATATATGCTGTGTAAAGAGTAATTTCAATAAGACTTGGTTTGTGTTAAGGGACAAGAAGGAAAGGACTCAAGCAAAAGACTCTTTGAGAGGGTGTTGCACACAATTTTGACTGTATTAGCCTGTTCAGCTGTGGAGGTAAAATGGTTGTCAGGCCTTCTTGCCAACTTTGACATTAACAGGAGTCACGGAAGCCAACGGATCGCGTGCTGGCCTCAAACTCGTAAAGCCTCTGGCCTGCGAGCTGCTGGCTGAGCGACACGAGACGTACTCCATTTCCCTGTACTTCTGTCTCCTTTCCCATCCATTGCTACTCTTTTAGATCGTGAGCTCATACATAGAGAAGCTGTTTTCTTATTCTGTCTATGAAGGCAGAGCCCTGAGCTCAGCTGGGCCTCTAGGCACCAGGTTAATATGTATAATAATAGTGTGGTACAAAAAAAAACAAAGGCATAACAGTTTCATGACAGAACGCCTTTCAGATGAATTAATGTGTGCAAAGCACTTTGAAGTTGAAAGGTTCTGCAGCGTGTAAAAGCTGAGCATTGCTTTCATATGGATTTGTTGATCTTGAGGACTCAGGAAGCCGCTCCAAATGTGCCTCTACTCAGCAAAGTGCAGAGTGTGAATCTGCTACTCACTCCAATCTCCAAATGGAGTAGTATGTCCAAGAAATTCCCTTTTGAGAATGTAATTAAGAAAACCCATGTCATTATAAGCAAATATCTTTAGTTTTAGCACCTCTCTATATTAAAAACAAGCATCCCCAGGGAAAAATGCAAATAGGCTTTTCACAATCATGCTGATTTTGGCATTAGCCCTTCTCCACTCCTTTGAGTCACTCTCGCTTTCTGGTTCTCCTACATTAAGTTGCCATGGGAAATACGAAAAGAAAAACTGTTACAACCTGCCAACAGATTGACATGGATCTTATTCATTCTGGCTCCTGAAGCTGAATTGGCTTTCCAAGGTTCACTGAAGCCTAGCCTATCCCTGGCCAGGAATAAATGGCATTTTGTGACTCCATCCAGGCTTGCTTGGCTCAGTTCTTTCTGGGGCTGAAGCTCAGACCCAGCCCAAACATTCCCAAACAGATTCCCAACCCACACTGCTACTTTGGATCATGCTTGCTGTAGTTGCTGTCATACCTCACCACTCCTTCTAGAATATTATATACTGCATTTCAGGGAGCAGTTTAGCTCAGGATTGAGGACCTGTCTCATGAAGTGACATGCAGGCACACCCAGTGGTGGTCCCAGAACTGATCTTCTGACTGAGACACGATGCAGTAATTGAGGAAACTGAGGAAAACATCCCCTAAAGAGAGTGACGGGAAAACAAGGGACTACACAAAGCAGCTTTGAGTCTAATTTTGGTGGTTCTGCATGATTTAAACTTGCCTGCCCCTTTTGTGTATATATTACGACAGAGATTCACAGTGATATACACGCTTATGCGTCGTCTACCGGAAGGGAGAAGAGCTGTAATTAAACACACCTGACGGACACCCACCGTCCCCACGGGCCGTGTCCCCTCCCACGGCCATCGCCGTCCTTCCGGAGCCAGTGCCACTAGATGGAGCTGAGCAACAAAATTCCTCCCAGGCCATGTGCACGGCTGCAGCAGCAGCTGCATTGCCTAAGTCGCAAGTTGCAACTTGTTTCTTGCTTACTGGGCACTAATGTTGTTTCCCTGGACAGTTGATACAGGGACAAGCTGTGGCGAATTGTCATTAGGAGATTGCAAAACCATACACCTCAACCACGCTGATTCACCCTTAGTGGAGTATGATGTCAGTCTGGGTAGATCTGGCAGCCAAAAATGAGTTTGGGAAATGAAAGGAGGGGCTTCTGCACGGCCCACGGTTCATGGGGTGGAAAAGCAGTCTCTGTCATGGCTTACTTTGATTAAGTAGGGAACAGGGAGTTTGGCAGCCTCTGCCCGTGAAAACCCTTCTGCTCATCAACAGCCTCCCGAGTACCTGGGAGACTGGAGGAAAGCATCTCTGCTTTCCCTGTGGTTGCCCTTCCAGTCTTCCAGATGATCCGGTGGCAGCAAACGGGACACAAAACTGCCTGCTGTCCTTGGGGAGGGGTTCTGCAGGAAAAGAAATTGTAAAATAACACCCTATCCTTATGGTCTGGACAGAACAAAAATTTCAGGGGAACAATCAAAATGCAGGCACACCGGGTAGCAAAGCATTTGTCACGCCCGCCCGTCCTGCATGGGGAGTGGTGCTGAGAGGCTGAAAACTGGCTCAGTGGAAACACACCGCCCTGGGACAGCCCACTTGAAAGAAGTGACACTGCCAGGTCTTGTTTACACAGGGCATTGGCTGTGCTCTGTCTCCATCTCTTTGGAGGCAGGCAGGCTTAAGTCTGCCCTGCTCTCCACAGTGGAAGGGTTATCCCACTGTAAAGATGTTAAAACCATCCAATTTATTTTGTAAACTACTTTACTTATAGATGTTTCCATAACTAAACAAGTGTGGTGGTGGTGGTGGTGGGAAATATGCTTTGTAATTTTTTAAGGTGTTATAAACAGAGAAGACAAATTAATGTGGAAACAAAAAGAGGGAAAGGTAAAAAATATATATATTAGCAAATCAGGTAATTGCAACATCTAAAAAAATTTAGGATGCAGATTGCCAGGCTAAATTTTCGTGTTATCTGTTGACAAATATAATGGACAGTAGTGAGCTAGGAGCAGAAGGCAAACACAACCATAGCTTTTAACATTAACCATTATTTAGGTTATGTGTTAAAACGGGAATAGAGATAAGCTAAATCTGTATTACAATATGAACCAGAGAAACCAATGGGAAAATAGAACCAAATCTTAGAACTTTGCAATGCACTTATACAAATTACATGGTCACGTGAGGAAAAAATATACTAGTAAACTGCAGGATGAATCTGCAAATATAGTGTTTCTGTCCAAGCCCAACTGTATTATCCAAAATAATCTATTTTTGCATTTACCTAGTCAACTGCATCTATCTGCAAAGATAGTGTGTATCATCTCTTATTTTCATTATTCCACGTGTGTGCCATATAATGATAACTTCAGTTTGAGATTACTCTAAAATGAATGCTTTCTGCATCCCAGCTCTTTAAGTGGCGCCTGTCTGCAGGCAGACAACACTGAGATGCTTTAACTGTACTTTATGCGGAGCAGGTCATACAGTAGTATGTTTCTCTAGTGGTAGCCAAACAGCCAAGCAGTTGGAAGACCACTTTTTTCAAGCCAACAATTCTAAGGTGCTTTGCAGTCAAGGTGTGTTAAAGCCTGCAGGAAAGGGTGTGGTACACTCACAAAAGTGTGTCCATGGCCAAGGTGTTCCCAGGAACGTGGGGTGAGTCAGAGTCGCTCATGTCACATTGCTTAGTTGCCTGTGACAGGTGACATTTGGTAGCTGCATTATTACTAAACAGAAATATGAGTGAGCCTTGCTGCATGCAGACACTGAAGTGTGATGTGACTACCTGATGCTTTACAGAAAGCCTTGAAGAGCACACAGGACTAGCATGGTGGCATCATAGCCTGATAGAAAAAACAGGCCCTCTGTGCCTGGTGAGCATCTGTAAGGAGATTAAAAAATGTGAAGAGTCTATCCATATATTACTCTACTGTAATGAAGAGAAACAGCTTTTTAATAATTTCTAAGCTAATTTGATATTTAATTTCAGAAAGCAAATCAGTATCTGGTGTAGTTGAAATTTGATGTTGGGAATCTGTAAAATAAAACTTTTTTTTGCTACCTAATTGGGCTTTAGGCAAACTTAGATGGCATCCTTAGCCAAGGGTAATTCATCCTTTGACTTCAGCTATGCTACCTGACAGGCAAATGGGAGCTGTGGTGTGTAACTGACACATTAAAGCTTGGCTGTACAGAGGTGCTCCATTTCCCAGGTCCCACATTGCACCACTCCCTGTGCCACCAAGGAGGCTTGCCTCCAGACCTGCCAAGGCTCGTCAGCCACCCAGCAAGCTTGCACACCAGCCTCCAGTCAGAACTTCCAGTTCTGCTGCAGCACCTTTTGGAGAGGGAAAACTCAGGTACCTTTGTGCAAGCCCTGCCCATCACAGCTGTGGTGCTGGGGGAGCTGGACACAGATGGTCCTGAGCCCCATGCACCCTGGCTGGGCAGCCCTGGTGACTCTGCAAGAGCAGGCAGGCCACAGGGCTAAGCATGCCAAAGCCTACCCCAAGCACACATGTGGCCTGAGCCAGCTTTGCAAGATTTACCTCTGTCCTCTAAGTAACACATGGTCACTTTGCACTTTTGTGAGTCCTCTCTAGCTCCTGCAGTCACCAGTTTTATGGGGCCTTGGAGCAGCCAGCACATGGAACCTCACTCCCCAAAAGCCCAGTTCAGCCATGGCTTATGGTTCATATGGAGAAGATCCTCTTTCATGTTCGCAGGCACAACAGGACGGTGGCAGCATGGCACTGACCCAGAGGCAGAGCTATGTGAGTGTCCCATCAGAGGATCCCCAGCTTCTGGCCCCTCAAACCTGATGTTTTCTCCTGCACATCCAGGCTGCAGAGGATTTTCAGCCACTGCTGGCCTGCGTGCTTTCCAGTACCATGGACTCCATGCCTGCTGACTTAGATTCAAGCTGAATATTGCCTCAGGCTTCAGCTCACATTGATCCTACTACAAGGTCATACAGTGTGGTGCAGCCAAGGAGCTCCATGCAAGAAATGGAAGAAGGGGAAGGGAGAAACAAAAAGGGAGCAGGGTGGGTTGGCACCTGTGCTAGGGATGTGGCAGAGACCAGTCGGAGGGTTTCTGACAGCAAGTTTTAGATCATCTTTTGTTTCAAAGGCAATCCTGTCCATGAGCTGCAGCACCTTACCCTGAGACCCTGCATAAAAAAAATAGTGAATTAGTTTTGCTGTTCAGGGATCTTGTATGCCTGATGGAGAATGAAAGAGGAGAGCTGGTGAGTCACAGCATGCAGGGAGAGGTGCAAGGGAACATGGTGCCTCTGTTGCTGCCCAAAGCCGCTCATAGCACAGTACAGCTGAGTACAGGGCTTACTGACAGAGTAAGCTGAATGGAAGGTACTTTTTTCTCTGAAAGGCAGAGCTGGGAGCAGAAAGGAGAAGGCCTCTTTCAGCTGGGAGAAGACTGTTAACACCACCAAATCCCTGTCATATGGCCATAGTTCACAGCACCTTCCAGTTAGTTATGGAATTGGGCAAATGGATCTTCCTTGCTAATGATCAGGCTGAAGTTGCCCACTAGTTGATGTGAAGAGAAAAAAGACTAATAAATGCCTTGTCCTCTGACAGGTTTGTGCTGGTCCAAGCTGATGCCTGGGTTCAGGTAGCATCTCTTGATTCCACCCACTCATGGGGATAACTGGGGCACAGTGACCCTGTAACCACTGCCCATACACAGGCAGCTGGACAGGGAGATGTAAGAGCAGCCTCTGCCCCATGGTAGTCACTGGCCAAAACTGTGAGTCCAGGCAGGCACAGGGGTAGCTGTGCTGCCACTGCCAAACTGCTGCCATGCCAGTCCTCTTGAACCAGAGTTCAGCTGGGAAAAGCACTGCTCCCTGACTGGAAGACAGAAAAATTTGGCTAAAAACTGCTAGCACACGAGAAGATTCACCAGGATGAAATGGCAAAACTTTGCTTTGACTCTGCTGCTGAGCTTACAGGTAACACTGAGGCGAGTTGAGCAATCTGGAGACAGAATTACTTTTTAGGTCTGTCAGAAACAACAGGTTTTGTCTCAGTTTTTCTCTTTGCCAAACTCCAAAATCAATTATTCAGCCAGGAAACATCCAGCCAGGAAAGATGTGAGGTGAGGTGTCTTTTCTCTTCCTGTATATTACCACTGACACTGTTCACCACAGGTTTAGCACTAATCATGGTGTTGTTTTTTCCTCCCTGCCTCTTCTGCTCTGTTTTATAGTCCCCATAACCAGTTCCAAGGAGTTGTGTGTCCTCCTAGGACAGACACAAGATTGGTTTTAGGTACAGCATCTGTTAGTTATTGTTTACAGTGAAAGTTTCAGCTTTGACCTGAGACCAATGCACTGGCTCTGAGTCTTGGAGAACCTTGAATTAACATAAATCTCTCAGTCATTTACTCATGTTCATCGGCTGTATGTACAGGCTCCAGACCACAAGCTTCAGTGAACTCTTCAGAGACAGACAGCAAAGGAAAGAAACACACCCAGTTATGCCAAACTGCTAAAATTAAAGCTGTTAGAGCAGTGTTAGATGCCCTACAGGTAGCAGGATTGTGTCTTTTTCCTAGGACCCTTTCTCTGGGTAACAATGAAAGGACAACAACTGTCAGGAGGCCTCTTGCTGCCCTACCTTTACATGTGAAAGCCTTATTTCCTTTGCCAAAATAAAGCTGGTGCCTCTCAACAGCAGAAATCGTCATGCCTATAAGTGGCCTGCCTGGCCTATCACAAGGTATCTATTGTGGTCACATCCAAAGACCCCAAATCAAGATTGGAGTGGGGCTGTGGTAGATGCTACAAAGCAAAACACTGGTGCAGGAAGTCCCACACCCTGTACAATTTCCATGCTGGTGTGAAATAGGACAGGGATACCAACAACTGACTGCAGGTATGGTCATAGCTAATGACAACTCAATCAGCCTGGAAAGCATGTCCTAGGAACAATTGGATCCTTCAAAATCACTCATAAAGGAAACCAAACAAACTCTTGTAGAAATTAAGCCAGTTATCATTAAAGCTATCCCAGCCAGCTCTCAGTGTCCTTCACAAGCTGATGCAGACTGTCAGAGCCTTGGTGGCCCCACTCCGTGTGGTCAGGGTGGCACAGACTGCTCTGAGCAGCCAGGAGGGCTGTGAGGGCAGGGCAGGTGACACTGCAGAGCTGCCCCATCCTCTGCCACAGAGCACATGCCTGCTGGTACCTCGCAGAGGGCTCCTTATACCTTCAGTAACTCTGCCTCCGCCAAAAATTGGGTGGAGGGAGCCTAACCCCACACAGCTGCAAGGCAGTTACAATGGGAATGCAAATTAAACCCACCCATTTATGTAAACTAACTCAAAGTACTGAATACAAAAGCAGATGCATAGAAACAGAATTGCAATACCAGTTTCAGGCAGGATCCACTGGAACACAAGATGAATTATACACATATGGGATTTCAAAGGAGATCATTAGGACAGAGTTCTGCCCACATCTTAATGACCTGAATAGATTAGCCTCTCTCTCCTCACTACCTTGTGTTATCTGGCTGAGGATTAACACTGCAGAGATTTCCACCTTCTCTTCAGGCCTTAGAGCAGAGCTTCAGCTTTGGGAAGAGGGCAGGGGGCAATGGTGTCTTGCTGCATCCCAAGGAGCTCCCAACACATTGACAGGCGTGGTTTGTGTGCAGAGACAAGCCCTGGGGCCAGTCTCAAAGTAGGAAACAGGCAAAGTGAGAGGACAGAGAGCATAGCTGAGTGCACTTGGGGTGGGCAAGTAAGGACAAGGGGAAATAGTGTCTAAAATGAACCTTTGTCTGGTGCTTCTCAGGCATCAGTAGAGGAAAGTGAGAGAAAAGAGAATAAACAAAGGAAAGAAATAATGAAGGAAGAGGTATGATGTTAAATGGAGAGAGAGTTTAAACAAAAACCAAACCAAAACAAAAAACATCCAAGGGATGCATGAAGGGCATAGGAGATGCCCCTACACCTTGCAGGTCTCTCCTTACAACAGCTCCTCCCAGATGTGTGAAAGAAATGCCTGTTGTCCGGTGGGGAAGGCTGAGCAGGGCTGCTCACAGCCTGCGCAGGGATTCCCTGCAGGGCGCGCTGCCCATCCCTGTGCCGAGCAGCTCTGCCCTTCCGGAGCGCAGGTAAATAATCCCACGCGCGCACGCCTCGGGGCGAGTACATTTTTCCTGGGTGAATACAGTTTTTCCAAGTGATTAAGATAGGATAACCAGGAGTAAGAGATCGAATTATACAGCAGAGCTCACAAATTTCCATGGAAGGCCAGGAATGCTGTGCCACAGGTAAGCACTGCTGTCACCTCGGTTGTTTTTCAAGACCAGTTTCCGAAGGTAATTTTTGGTTTGCGATAAACAGCCTTGGAGTCACTCCAGATTTATTCTCTGTAGATCATATCCGTTGACTGTCCCCTTGCCAGGGTGGTCGATGTCCTTATGATCCCAAGCCTGTAGCCCCTGAGGGAGCCTTCCTGCAATTACAGCAAACACTCCATCAGGTTTCCTATGTCCTGCATGCAGAACAGAGGGTCTGGATGGCTGCATACCAGAGCCCACCCCAAAACTATGACTTCTTGCAAAGCAGCAGAATACCAGAGTAACTACCTTTGGGTAGGGCAGACCTAGGGCCAATGTTAGCATCACTTAACCCAAGCAGACAGGTTCAGATGAGGCAACCTGACACAATCTATGTTTTACCTTTCTCTATGCCAAGAAAAAAGTGCAGCTGTTTGGGTTCCCATGGCATTTATTTTATACCCTTTTATCCTAAGCTCTGTGTTCTTTCATGTAATAAACAAATCACAAGTCCTGTTTTACATATCTTTGCACATGAAATCTCCTTCCAATTCTTCTTAGGCTTGTCTGAAAAGTGCCTAGCAAACTGCTGCATTAAATAAAAATTACGTCAAGGTTGGGGCTCCTGTACCCACAGCCCTGAGGTTTTATAGAGCTTTATCTGTGCAGCTTCTATTTCTGTCTGATTAAGCTATCTACTTCTCAGAGGTTAAGCTATCTAAACTGACTGGGTACTGAAGCATTTAAAATGTAAACGCACTGGGCTTTAATCACAGTCTGCAGACTACATCTCTTTCTCCATCTGTATATATGTGGGAGCTGTTTCCTTGCAATTTCTTGATGTTAAACCTGCATCTATTAGCATCTCACATGCCACAATTAACCAGAATGTGCTGGAGTGAAGGACAAGGTGTCTAGGTATATGGAAGTGAAGCTAAACATGCAGCTACAGCAGCTAAGATACAGCAGCTGTCTCCTCTCTGCTACCCTCACAGCATCTTCTGTGTTGGTACTCACACTGCTGGCTTGTCCTTGGTCAGGAAACACTGCTGCCAGCATGAAGGTCAGAGAGGGGGACAAAGACATAGCTCCCACAGTAATGCACTTCAGACAAGTGAGAGCTGCCAAGCTCTCCTCCCTCCCTCCCAATACCTCATGGTGATATTCAGGAGTCCTTTGATTTTTACATTTGAGAAAAATCCTTACAGAGGGAGTATTTCCAGTCTGGCACGGTGTGCCCTGGGAAAAGAAGACACACTAGAGCTGTTCTGCAGCTCTGGCCCATAGAGGTTATCAGGAAAGAGTGCAGTGAGCCTGATGCAAGCCTGAAAATCCCAGCACTAGGCAGCCCAGGGACTTCCCAGGCCACAGGCAGCATCTGCAGCAGCAGCTCTAACCGGCCTCCATAGCCTGCTTTCCCATTAATTTGCCTAATTGCTTTTTGAGCCAATGTATAGTTTCAGCACCTGAAGCATCCCATGGCAATGAGTTCCACCAATTAATTATGGTTGGGTGAAAAAAATACTTCCTTCTCTATGCCTTAAAAGAATATCTGCCTGATGATTTCATTTAACATCCCTTGGCTTTTGCCGTACGAGCAACTGCAGCCATTCCTCCTGCCATTCGTCACGTTGCGGACCTGTCGCAGCCCTGAGTCCTCCCTTTTTTAGGCTAAGTCTGACTGATTCAGTCTCTTTTCATACAGATAGCATTGTGCATCTCTGATCACTCCTGTCATACATCTCTCTGCCTTTTCCCATTCAAGTACAGCCTGATTTTCAAGAGTGCCACACACCCACAATCCCGAGATTGCTCAGAAGGAGCCAAAGGCACTGTGCCCTGCATCCTTAAAAAATAATATTTGCTGCTGTAGGTTGTATTCCAGAACTGACTGCAGCCCTCTCAGCAGATGTCCTGGAGGCATTCAGCACTAACCCTGTGTTTGGTGGAGGGGTGGTAGCACCATGCCTGGCTCCCAGGCCTTCTGCAGAGATCAGCTCTGAAGTACCAGCCACGGCCAGCTCTGGCATTTGCTTCTCTGTCACTAAGCCCACAAATGAGAGGTGACTGCCACAACATTTGTATTTGAGATCACAGGGACAACAGAGGGAATATTTTCATTGAGCAATTGTGCTACCTCAATGAAACATTTATAGGCACTTGCAATAAAAATATTGCAGATATGATGAAGAAATTACCTCAGACAGGATCAAATATGCAAAGCTAACTGTAGCTATGGGCTTCTCCCACAAGATAAACAAGTGGCTAAGGCCTCAAGGGAAATAGCAGGAAGGGGAATCCTGGCAAGCTAACCTTGTGCCAGGTATTTTTTTGCAGGGCTTTAGTAGGAACTGTGTCTGGGAGTCCCAGGATGACCTCACCCCTGCTCGCCCACAGGAGTCCTGCCTGAGGATAATGCTGCCGGACCCCCACTTCCCCAGAGCCCCTCACCCCAAGCCCTGCACACCATGGGTGGAGCAGGCTTGCCCCTACTTTGTGTCAGCAGTTGTTTGCAAACTGGACAGGACACAAATATAGACACTGGTTTTAAAAGGAGGGGGAGAATGTTCACAAGAACCCGACACTTAAGATGCTTTTTCCTCTTGCTTCTGAGATGCAGAGGTGATTCCAGTGTTCCATCCCCTCCAAGGCAGCCACCAAGGAAAAAAGACAAAATGTGGGGCAAAGAAAAAGGTGATTCAAAACACTATGCGCACTTCTCTGCATCTCTTGAGATAACAACCCACCAACCACTTCTCCAAGCAGTACAAGTCCCAGCAGGCTGCAATGGGCCAGCTCAGAGATTATCTTTGCCACCTATTGGCATTTTACTAGCTCAGTGTATAATCTATAATTCATTTTTCTTTAAGTACTCTGTTTTTCTCAAGCAGCGTTGCTATTTCCTTCAAAACATAACTCTGTTTATCCAAAACAAGCAAGGGCTGGTATCACACCCTGCCAAATGGCAACCGTGTTGCTGCTGGGTGGCACTTGACAGCACTGAGCTACAGGTGACAACTCCTTTTTCCACTCAGTGAAACAGGTAAGGATATGCCCATAATAAACCACCACTTATCTATTAAGGCAGAGATTTTTTTTCCCCTCTGGTTGCCAGCATGCATTACAGTCTGAATCTTCCTTTTCTTTATCAAAAAGCATTTACAGACATTTCCACCATTCCTTCTCCAAAGTTATTCTGCAAAAGATGAGCAAAGCAATTAAACTGTTGGCTTAGCAGGAGTGAGACAGCTCTTCTTTTAAACAGGGGACTTTGATTGCACCCTATTACTTAATCTCTTTAGAATATTCACTAGACAGAGTAATTTTCTTGTCTCTGAACAAAGCTAAGGTGTCAGACTCCTTTTATCTGAGCAAAAAGCAGTGCAGCATCTTCTCCCCACACAAATGCTTTTTTTGGAGAATAAAAAAGAAAAGGAAAAAGAAAAACACGCCCAATTCTCCAGTGGTCACTTGAAGGCAAGAAGAAAACTATGTCTGATCATGTAAAGTCCCAGCACCCAGGAATCCCTCCTAGCAGGATCACCAGACCAGGAGAGGCAGAGCATATCAGGAGGCTCATTTAGTAGCTAAAATAACACACCGTGCAAACATTCTTCCATGTAGTTTTAAACAGCAGTGGGGCTGAAATTCAGCCTCAAACAGGATGGGGGAATGTGGAGGGTGAGGGATTGGGGCAAGGCAAAAAGAGATTACCCCGAGCCCTCCCTTGCAACCAGCACAGACACTGCCCATGTTGTTTGGTCAATTGGGGAAACAATGTCCTCTTTCAGGGGCTGCAGGTGGCTCGGGGCATTGCAGAAAAGGGACATTATGGCTTTCTCTGATAGCGTGGTTGAAAGGTTTGGAGCCTATGTACAAAAAAGCCTTTGCTGTGGGTATTGCTGCTGCATCAAGTATCAATGAAAGCTGCATCTCTGCTGTTATGAATCCAATCACCACAGCAAATGAATGAGAAGCATTAAGAGTAGCAAAATAGTATTTCAAGCTGCAATGAACAGCACCCAATTCATCAGTGAATAGCAGGCTTGGGGCAGTGAAAGAATAGCTCTGATTGAAAGAAGTATGGAAAAGCCTTGAGCAGTGTGCAGGAGCAGATGTGTGAAAGAAGTAACCAGAACTACAGACACTTCTGAGATCTCATGTACAGCTAGCTCTGAGCCAGGCAGTCTGGCTGGGTGTAGGGTCTGCAGCTCTCCACATGAACGAGTTTACAGGGCCTTTAACTTCATCACTCCCTTGTCTTTGGAAATAAGCTTCTCCAAAGAAGAAAATCAACCATTATGTGCAACAGCATTTTAGCTCTGCAGTTTATCTCCAAATGTCATGGTCAATCTTTCAGAAGCCAAACTGGCATGAAAAACATGAAGGTGTTATCAGCATTTTTACAGTTAGGCAAAGTAAGGGCATATAGTAAACCCAGAAGCAGAACTTGGATGTCCCAATTTCTCATCCCCAATCCTGAACAATCCTGACCAGCTCCTGTTCACTTCTAGGATCCTGTAGTGATCAGGGCCACAAAACCCAAAAGCAAGCCCCGCTTTTTCTCCACCATGGCAGCAGGACAGCCCAGCCTCAGGCTGGTATTGGTGGGTGCCAGGGACCCCTTGTAGGACTGAACACCTGCTTGCCAGCAGCCTCAGCCCAACTTGCCCCCATGCCAGGGCTCAGCAGGCTCTGCACAGTCTTTTTCTAGGTGACTGGGATGCACCTGATGCTGGTGAGACCCTGCTGATGGCACCCTGCCTACACCTACTGCAAACTAAAGGGAGGCCAGAAAGGCCATGTTCTTGGCAGGGACTCAATAGGAACTTGGGCTCTTGGCCCAATGGCTGCTAGTCCCTGGACTGCTGGGATGCCATGGGGCTAAACCAATGCCAGGACATCCCTCCAGTTTTGCACTGCTTTGGTGTGCACACTGGACTTCTACCCAGAGATTGCTCTGGCTGACCTCTCTGTGGCAGATGCTGTCTTCAAAGAGCAGTGACACAGGCAGAGCAAGACAGCTGATAAGGTTTGATGGCTCTTTATTTAGGGGAAATCCTCCTAATGATTGCCCAGGGCAAATAAGGCTCAGAGGCTTGAATTCCCAGAGGAGGCATTGATGCACCAGATCAAAGCCTGCTCCCCAGCTGTCACCACAGAGGCATCACCTCCAGCCATAACAGGAGGTTATAAAAACAAGGTCTCTCACTGACACATCCCAGGCTGCTCAAAGAAAACCGCTCCAAAGAGAGGAAGATGAGAGAGCAAGAGCACTGTGGACTTTTGGACCAGGAGCAGGCTCCCAGAAGCACTGTGAAGTGGGGGTTCCAGCCCCAGGGATGCACCAGAGCCATGCAGGAGCTGAGGCAGGGCGGCACATGTTGCTCAGCTCTGCCTTTTTTTTGCCTTAACTGCTGTAGGCAGGGGTGCATCTCTTTGTTTTCATTGGTACGCTCTACCACAAGGGAACTTAAATCCAGAGCACTGTGAGACTTGAGCTTTTAGACATTCCAGGAGATAGTTGTTAAACCCATGGGGACATGGGGTCCTGCTGCTGGCAGGGTGATTTCTCTTGTGTGGAGGCCTTCCAAAAAGCCTTGCCACTGCTGACTCCTCATAAGAAGCCTGACTGCAAGTGGGCACAGGCTACATCAGGATGCTTGTTGTAACAGACACAGGATTGTCATGCAGAGCACTGTGTGTTCTCATGATGGTGGCTGCCTCTTGGGAATGGGCTGCCGGCACTGCTGGCACAGATCATGCCAAGCCAGTGTCAGGAACAGATGGCAGCCTGTGTAAAACTTGCCTAGTGCAGAAAAGGGCAAAGAGTTGTGTTAGTTGACATTGCTTTAATAATTTATATCACATTTTATAGCTGTTGAAGTTACAACTTCTTCAAGGCACTTCAACATGAAAGACAGCAAGGTCCCTGCCTTGGAGACCTTACAGTCTAGTACAGACAGGTAAACATAACAAGTAGAAACATTAAACTTTAGGTAGGGAGTGGGGACAGGTTGAGGGAGTATGTACAGAAATTATCTTTGGCACATCAAAGAGCTGGAAAAAGTCCATCAGAGGAACCTTTAGGCTATTTATGTATTTCAGGTAGCAAGATAAAATCATGAATAATTAGTTCCTCCAACCTCTTTGCAGAACCAGGACTGAAGCAAGGCTTACAGAGACACTTCCCTGCAAATGTATGGCCTATGGAAGGGGAACACTGAATCCTCCCCCAAATTTATTTTACATTGCTGTCTTTTAACCAGTAACAAGAAAAGAAGTAGCAGGCAGCACAAGCACACCAGCATCCTTCCAGGTGTTGGTCTCTTTCTGTGGCTGTATGATCACTATGTTTATTAGCCCAGCAACATCTTTCTTTTCTTTCTTTTCACCACAAACTGCATTTTGTGAATTTCCAAGCTACCTATCTTCCCAAAACACCCTATTTTGAAGCTTAAGTTCCCACTCTTTAATCCTGCCCTCCCTCACCATACCCAACCCATGCTGTCTTCACTGAATCACTGCTGAAAGAAGGAAGATACACATCAAAGAGTGGAACAACTAGACCCAGCTTCAACAGAGCCCACTGCCACATCAGCTCTTGCAGCTAGACAGTTGACACAGGGGCCATCCCACCAGTGCCTGCCTGCACAGCTTCTCTGAACAGGGCAAAGGACTCAGACCCTCCCCCAGCAGGCTTTCAAAATTCCAGAATATTGCTTAAACCAGGTTTTCCTGGCTGGAACACAAAAGCAGGTAACCCACTCATGCTACACTGTCAAGCACAAGTTGACTGAGGCCTCCAAGTACCAGAAACAGCTTTGGCACAGAGCAGGAGGTGTTTCTAGTTTTATTCTCATTTGTGAGAGCTCCCTTGAGCAGACGCACGACATGAACTCCTTCCATTTTGATGCAAAAATGTATCACCCAAAAACCTACAAACATATGTAGCAGCACTGTAGCTGTTCCACTGCCAAACAGATCCAGCCAAGACATTTGATCAAATCAGAGAGGAAACCTGTGAGTCCAGAGCTGGAGACCCTTTTCACCAGGCTGATGCAGGTCTGCCAGCCAAAGCCCCATAGCCATGGTGTGGAGTGCAGGAACAGAAAAAAAGCAGCTCCTGCCTACCCTGCAGCTCCCACCTCCTGTGCTGTCTCTCTCTCCCTGCCAGCACCAGCACCAGAGCAAAGAGCTGAGTGATAAAAGTGTTAACTTTTTTTAACTGTTAAAAAAAGTTGTTTAAAAAAAGCATTAACTAACTGAAAAATGAGCTGGTGAAAAGCATTTTTTTTCTCAGACAGACAAATCCAGTTCATCTCATAACAGCTCCTGTGAGCTTGTCAGGCTCCATTCTTAATCAGATCCTGAGCAACTGAGTTAGGATTCTTCTACTTGGTGCCAAATACTTGCAAGATACTGGTAGTGTTTTGGGGGTTTTTTTCTCTTGCTGTTTGTTTTCTCTTGCCCACTTTATTGGTTGCCATCTCAGTTGTGGTTGCCATGAGTCAAGGAACTTGGTGGCATTATGGTATTTTTGGCTAGAGAAGGCTCTTCCCAGATAACTCTGCTTCCCCACAGCCTGACCTCAGAGCATACAGAGAGATGTAGCCAGAGCCATGCAGCCCAACAGAATCCAGCCACAAGTTGGTGAAGGGGCAGACAGGGCATTTGTCTTTCCATGGCTGGGGGTACACAGGGCTACTGAGAAGCTGCCTCTGCCTTAGCTACCTGATAAACTCTGAGATAACTGTCAAATTTCTTTTCCCCTCCTTTCTCCTTGTGCTCCCTTCAGTCAGGACTGCCAGAGGCCTGCTCTCCTGAATCAGGTAGATGGGAGTTCTCTGTCCTTGCAGCTGTCCTGACCTCTCCCCACCATGGTACCATCCATTGGTTACACAAGCTGGGATACTCCTCCCTCCCCATTCCTTCCCCTCACCTACAGCAAATACCCCCTTGTTTCCCTTCTGTTTTGACATCTTAGCAAACTGCTGTGGCAAAGCAGAGGTGGATCTCCAACATCTCCTCTGACCTATGGATAACAGAGACAGCAGCAGGGATAAGGCACAGCCTCCTCAGCCTCTGTGAGCAGCTGTTGCTATCCACAGAGGGCATAGAGATTACCAGACACAAAGTACTCCACAGTATATCTCAGAAGGAGTTACAAAAGGCTTTTAAGTTACCAAATGTTCTCTCTCCCACTTATTTGGCAGTGGACATTATAAATCCATGGTACACTGTAGACTGCAGCTCTCTGAGGATGGGGTCATCTGCTTGCCCTGCTGGGCACAGAGCCCAGTGCTCTACACACAGCCATCCCCAGCCCTTCCAGGCTCCTCTGCTAATTAAAAAAAGAATTTAAAAGCACCATATAAGTGAGAGGAATCACCAGCCTCTTAAAGGCAAAGTAAACAATCAGAGAGAAAAAAGTTTGTAAGTGGCTTGGCCAAGAGAAAAGGATGTTTGTTGAACAAATAAAGTGAGTGGGAGCAAGACTTTCCAGCCTGACTGGTGAAGATCTCTGTAAATCAAGACTGGAGCTCCTAGCCATGTATATGAATCAATTAAAGTACTCAATGAATCATTTATTTTCAACATAGGCAATCAGAAACAATGGTTTGATGTTCAATTGATTTCTCATTTGTCTAGCTCCCCTGAGTAATGATGAGCAACTCACCACTTACTTGGTGCATGCCTCAACCCGACTGCTCCTGGAGCAGCTTCTTCTTCAAGGAATCACTCTGGGCACCTGCTCCTACCTGCTGACATTTTGCACCTCTTTGTCACTACCTGCTGATGCCTTTGGCTCCCTTTGTATCACTCATCTCATCCCCCTATGCTCTCCCCGCCATGTTCCTCCTTATTTCTGTCTTTAAAAAAATAATAAATAGAAAGCTTTGCTTCCTACGTGTGGCAGTAGAGCCAGATTCTTCACTAAGAAGCATCAGGATTCTACTTCTCAAAAGCTCAGAATACCAAGAACAAGCAGAAAAGCAGCACAAAGGTCTGTGATGTAAAACAGTCTAAAGAAAGGAGGGAGTCTTGAGTATATTTTCTATTAGATACCATATTCACACACATTTTCTTCATCTGAAGTGCTGCTAAATAAAGTAGTTTGTGTAGACCTCTGCCTCATATTTTGGATGCCTCATGGCACATTTCACTAGTTAGACCCAGGCACATCTCAAAAGGAAGCCCTCGGTTCACACGTTAGGCTGTGCTGCAGTCTCGAGCCATTAAGATATCATCCAGCAGTGAGGAGTCCTGCAGTCACTCATACAGTTAACTTTGGGGTGTGCCATTCACACAGCCCCAGCTGGCCATCCCAAAATAAGACAGCTTGGCTGTGGCTGTTGACTGTTCCTAGCGGATACAAGGCACCACTGGAACTGGGCCAAGAGGAACACAAGCATAATAATCCTATTATGATGAATAAACTGATAAAAGACAGGAGAGAAAAAAAAAATTGGGGCACACTGAGCTTTCTCACCCATGAAAACAAGGTGTCTGCATCTGGCTTGCAGAGCTGAGCATGAGCACTGATTTGGGGATATGGGGGATAAGTTTTCTGGAGGTCCAAGGCCTCCCTCCATGTGCTCCTCTGTGGGGTGGGCAGAAGGCAGAGATGGGAGTTACACTGGCTCCTACACCAGGCAGGACTGTGGCCTCGGCTTGGTCACTACTGAATATCAGGGGTATGCAAAGTGTGCTTCACCTCTGTCTGCCTACAGTCACTCTGGAGCATCTCCTCCCCAAAGGATCTGCTCCCTGGCAGGAGGCTCTGGGGCTCCTTTTCCCCTACAGCAAGCCAGGCAACTGACCAAGAGATCTTGCTTCTGTGTCTTTCCTCAGCCCTGTGTGGCTCTTCAAAAATAATTTTTGGCCATATTTGTGCATAAAGCAGGCCTGAGAGAGCTGTGGGATCATAAACAATTTGTTTCCTCTGTGCTCAGAACATTTCCAAACACTTGGGCTTTTCAGCCACTTCAGTGGAGAACATCTCAACCCTCCCCCCCTCCCATTTATAGCCATAATTCAAAGATTTTATCTCCTTTGCCCACCTTCTCATCTCTAAAGCTTTCAGAGAGCAGGGAACCTGCTCTTTGAACATGCTTTTTCCTCAAGGAAGCAGCTTCCAGTGTTGCTGTTCCAGCCCCCACAGGAGTGAGATGTGGAAAGCAGCAACTATCCTGAACCCCTTCTCATGCACACACACTCTGACTTTTTAAAGAAAAATATCAGCATTTTCAAGATTACCCAGCATGTTGCAGGGATAGCTGTTGAGACACCTCTCCCAAAGTATGAGCCCTGTGTCATTTGCTGTACTTGGGCAGCACCACACATACTGTGGTTATGACTCAAAAGAGTGAGCACAACAGCTAAAGAAAGTCCTTTCAAAAGGCTCCAGATTCACCTCCATAGGGCAGGCACGTTCAGAGTTCACCAAGCCTGAATTTGATGTTAGCTCCCTGATGTCATCACAACTGCAGCTCACTTCTTTAGAACCCTGCAAGCCAGAACAGAGCTGGTATTCAGAGAGGCCGTGCAAATCGTGTCCCTAGTGCTCCAGCTCCAGCTTGGGCCATGCTCAGATGCACCCCTCTCCAGCAAAGTAGCCCTCCAAGGAAAGGTAAAGAGTCTTTTACCTGATAGCTTCCATCTTACCTACAAAATCATTAGAGAGATTCCCAGGTCATGCAGTGCATCTCACAGGCTTCTTTGTTCTAATATAACAGCTCATCTTTTTTACCAACTAAGCAATCAGGCTGCCATGAGGTTGACAAAAGTTGAAACCAGAAGCTGAACAGAAGAGGAAAACATAGCAGGTGAATTTTGACAAGTATTTCAGCTGTGGTGCTTGATAGCATTGGCCCAACCTGCTGCTGAGGACCACCACATTTATCCTCAGCTGAGATTTTCACAAGGCTTTTCTGTGACACAAGACAACACCAGGCCTGGAGAAGGGAAAATTAATGGATGTGAGCTGGGTGGTGGTGTTTGATGGTCGACAGTGAGGGAGTCCCTTCTGGGATCATTTTCTTGAGTCCTATCAGTGCTTACCCCAGCTATTTCATTATCTAACCCATGCTGTCACACGTGGTTAGCCACCAACATACACCTAACAGAGTCAAGGAATGGAAAGCAGGTGCTGAAATATCACTTTGGGGATTGTCAGCACTATCCAATTAGCACCAACACGTGGGGATGCCTTACCCAGGAAGAGGGATGATGGCCAACACTCACAGTTGAAGGAATAAATATTTGCAGGAGTTGAGCCCTGCTGACTGCTTCTTGCTGCAGCCCACTGGCTTCCCACACATACTTTGGAGCCAGCAGATGTAGCACCTTGAAACCCCAGGGATCTCTGGGAATAAATTTCCTCCACTTTCTCCTGAGATCTGAACTCCAACTGACAAAGCGGCAAGAAGCAGCTTTGACCTACCTAATTGTCATAGATGCAAATTCCATCTTCATGAAATCCATCCTCCCAATCTTTCTTAAGCAAAAGAAAGAGTTGATTTTAAACTCTTGTAAAATTACCAGTCTTTTACAATTTCAAGATGATTTTTAAATGTTACCAATTTTCTGCATTGGTTTTGATTTTAGAAGTCCATGCATTTAAAATAACTAGCACTTTTCATAGCATTAAAGATTTGTCCTACAAAAAGGAGCAAAGGGTTATTATTTTTACATTTGAAATCAGAAAAGACAGAAACCTCCTCAGAAACCAGTGATTTCTTGAAAATAACAACAAATCCAATTGAAATGGAAAACTGCCACAAATTAATTTTTAGAAGAGGCAAAAGCATTTTATTTTAGCTAGAGAAAAGCTCAAGTGAATCCTTCAGCTGGGTTTGGCAAATGAGTGAACCAGTGTCGCAGTAACTCAGCTCCATGGGCTGGACACAATGTGCAAAGATTACATCATCAGACTTCACGTTGTGATCACTTGGAATAGGCAATACCACTTGGAGAATCAAAAAGGGAGACAAAAACACGCAGTGCAAAGAGAATTGCTTAAGGCTAAGTCCTTCCTAGGCCCTGTGCCATAATCATTCCTTCTTGCCTTAGAAGTTTTGTTATGAAAGTCACCTCAAATTAATTCTTTATGTTCTGCAGTACCTTCCTTCCTTCCCTGTGAGAAGGATCTTTGCCCTGTTTGGTCCTGTAACGCTGAATCACATGCCCGATTAGGTCACCTGAAATCTCTTTGCTGGGATGCCATGTTCCTGGCTCCAGGAGCAGAGTTCCGCGTGACTTTATCCTTATTCCCACTCAGCAGGCAATGAGATCATCCTTCTGGTGGCCCAGGAATTGTTGCAAGTCCTCTCAGGCTGCAGTGATTCATGGGGAGGCTGCTGGAGGTGGCTTTGGTGGAGCATGGCACCCGTGACTCACGGCAGTGCTGGATAAACACCCGCGCTGGCAGGGCGCCGGCTGCAGCAGGGCTGGTCCCGAACAGCACTCCGGCTCCAGAGGGTGCAACTCCTTTGGTTGCCATAGCATAGCACTCTGCAATAACATCAATAAAGGAGAACGACCTGAGATGAGGCCACCTGTTTTATAGTCGTCTTGAGGCACTGTGGCAAACGTGTTTTGTTCAACTTGGAGACGTTTCATTTCCATGGCACAGGGAACGGGAGCGATCGGGGAGTAGCACAGCTCAGGTCTGCCCCCCCCAAAAAAAGTTAAAAGATTGGGGGAAAAAGGAAAAGAAAGGAAAAAAATAGTCCTCTCTTCTTAAATGCACCCTTAAAATAGAAGAAAATCGTCAACGGTCAACAAATGGTCAATTGAGAAGCAAGTGGCATAGCTGCCATTTAACCTGTAGGATAGCTCAAGGTTTCTCATCAGCTTTTATGGAAGGGACGGAGAGAAGGAAACCCAGGAGAAGAGGGGACAGAGTCAGAGGTCCCTTTTAAAATGATTTCAGTAAATGAGTCATTAGATTTTACCACTGTCTCCTTAATTACAGAATGTTCAACACAGTCCCAAGAGGAAGGGAGAGAGGTTTACTGAAAAATATATATTGCTTGCTTAGGGACAGGAGGATAGGGCCAAAGAGCTGCAGGCCAGCTGCAGAAGACAACAGAAGGGAAAGTCATAGGGTTTGTCAGCATCCACATTGTCCCCATCAGGGAGGAAGGAACAGCAAGTACAGCAGGTCTGGCCAAAGACAGCCCTGGGGATTTCCAGAAGCATGAGGACTCTAACTGGCCAGATAGTGGATGCCTGGTTAAATAACCTTTTAGACACAACTATTGTGTATTTCTGAAACAAGTCCCAGTGGTTTTGGGAAACCTCTGCAGGAAACACAGATCCAACCTCCCAGAGCTTCTACTTAACTTTGCTGTCAAGCTTAACTCTTAACAATTTCTAAATTGTTCCTGTGGGTCTCCCCAAGGCCAGCAGGCAGGCAGCACCCTGCCAGCCAGAGCCGTTATCCCATGGCAGCCTCTGACTGCAGGGAGCTGAAGGGGGGACCAGCCCGAGGCCAAGAGTCAGTGCCTGTGAGCAGCAACAGTGCCCCCAACGCCAAAAGCCACCACAGCCTGCTGAGAACAATGTTCCCCCCTCCCAGCTTGGCAGTGGGAGCACGTTGTGCTCCCGAGTGTTTCCACACCCTGCACTGTCCCTGGAGCACGGGCTGGCCCCAGAACTGCTGTGGACCCTCAGTGAGAGAAATCACAACTCTTTCCCTGCAAAGGCTTAATCAAGCAGAAATATGATAATATGAGTTTGCCAGTTTGGCACACAACATTGTAACAGATCCAGTTACCAGCAATTAGACACTCCACCCCGATTAATTTGTGCTAGAAATCCTATCACAGTTTTAAACAGAGAGCGTGATTATGTGTTCAAACTATTTACCAAAGGCTGGGGTGGTTTCTCTGTCATTTAAAATGTTGTATATTAAGGCTGGACATTTTATTCAGAGATATTTACTGTTCTTTAAATGAGACTTATTCAGAGAAGTACTTTCATTAAACAAGAGTTTAAACTCGATCATACAATGGACCTCTGTGATTAGTCATGGAACCCACTGCCAATTCATGCTGAATTTTCAAGCTATACATTCTTGCAAATCTCTGCTTTATGGTCTTTTTAATATTGTTGGTTGCTTCCATAATTACAAAACATCTCTTGCTGTATGTCCATATGGCCTTCTCCCACGGGTTACTTATGCCACATTTCACATTATTTCAGATACTGTCTTTGTGCAGGGTTGGGGACACCACAACCTCTGGGACCCCATGGCCACAGGGCTGTGCCTAGGGGCCTTGCTTCTCTGCTTGTTGTACAGATGAGGAACAGACCAAGATTTCAGCAATATTCCTCACAATTGTTTAAAGAGCTTCCCTTACCAGCACCTCACCCACAGCCTTCGTGCTGTATCTTCAGTTGGCAGCTCACCTGTGAATTGTTTTGCAGGGTCTGATTTGGTGGTTATATTGTTTAGTAGATCCAAGTAGCCAGTGAATATTGGTTACATTCCTACTGCAAGGTACACACAGAGAGGGCAGGGGTTAAGATTTGACTTGTGCAATTCATATTCTCCCTACTACCATCTCCTTTGCTGCCTTACTCAATATGAGATCCTTCAGAGCATGAATTCTGATCTGGGACCATCTCTACTGGGGCATGAACCAGTCTCATATTTTTGCAGAGACCACTAAAAGCACCATCAGAAGCTGCTAGATGATCCAGCCCATGCTCCATCCAGTTGAGTTTCTCTGGCAACAAATTGCATCAAATCCCTTACAGTAACTCAGGCAGTACTTTGCAGTAATGTAAAAATATTTCCTAGATTTCTAGGTTTCCTGGGTAGCTGCTGTTTTGCACACTCCATACGAGTATTTGTACTACTTGGGATGACCACAGCACTGTACTATAAGTGTGAGGGTGCTGGTTTCATTCATAAAGCCACACTGCAAGAGAAAACAAGCGTCGGAAGTATCACGTTTGTCAGGAGACTTGCTGCTTAACAGTGTATGCAAAAAGAGGCATCCCATCCTGCAGGACACAAGTTAGTCATTGGGAACACTTACTGTAACTTACTATTCCATTTGGTCCTTAATTCCTTTAAGAAGAGGGTAAGCAAACCTCTGCCAGGAAAGGTTGAGCTGTTGAGCACATAAAGGTCATTCCTCAGTTTCCCACAGATTGATATTGGTGCTGCCAGCACCTGTCCACATTCATCTGTGCTCAGGTTAACAGTGCTGGGCCAATCCTCAGCCTGGCTAGTGAGCATCTCTCACCTCTCCTCCTCTCTCTTTATCCAAACTACAAAAGTCCGCCATTCCCACAAGTCTTTGCAATTTTCAGTGTTCTTTTTTTCCTTCTGGTGTCCCTTAAGCGACAAACTTCTTTCTTTCTTGCATTCAGTAGTTTGCCTGCTGCTTTTGAGTTTTCTCTCACGTTTCTTGCCAAGCTCCTGTCTTTACTTGCTTTACTGACTTCACATCACCATCAGACACCTCAGACAGACTACCATTAAAAATTGCAATATATTCCCAGCTTTCAAGCCATAGCCTACAGAAGACTAGCATTTTCCTTAGGGTTTTCCCATCTTCAGAACCCTTATTTCAGTAGCAAAATCATACTCCTCCCTCTTATAACTACTTTTTGCTACGAACAACACCCTATGGCCCTCAGCAAAGTGACCTATGTAAAGTTAGCTCTTCTTGGAGCAGGAGGCTGGGCTGGGCTGGGCAACCTCTGCAGATGCCTTCTCAGCTCAATTACTCAATTGCTTAGGCTGTAACCTCCTGGGAGGAAAGAGTGTCTTAAACAGGATTCTGTTCTTTTTAGAAAGAATGCATGTGAGCACCAAGTACTTGCAGCAGTAAGCAGTGCTTATGGTATGAATATACTATGCATGTCTTCCAAGTGCTCTCCCTTCCACATAGTGATTAGTTACTTCCAGCAGAAGGAAAATGGAGTATACATTCTTCAAGAGCTTTCATGTGCTCTTATAAAAAGGTTGCTGTCCTTACCCTATCAGAGAAACCCAAAATATCCTGAAGCTTTAATTCATACTAAGCTTTTCCATACATGAAAATGTGCATATGTAAGGAACAATAATACAATTATTTTGCTCTGGTGCACAGGGAAGCAGCTCCAAACTGGCAGGACAAATGTATTTGCTCTCGGTACCAAGACTATGGGTGGGGTTAGAAATCACTTCACCAAATGGCTTTTGAAGCTGTCGTTGACAGTCTTTCATTAGGGCTTTTTAGACACTGCAAAGCTAAATTAGTCACACCTTTATTTGAACAGACTTTCCTCACCCACCTCTGCAAAATCACCACATGTGCTCAGATTTTCAGCTCCTTCATAAACTCCTTGGCCTCCCCCAGCGACTCGTTTGCAGTAACAAGGCAGAGCTGAAAATACAGACATGCAAGCCTTAGAAGCCTGAGTTAATTTTGTTCCTCTATTCCCACACCTTACTGGAATCTGGCAGCAAAAAGTCTCAGTTTGCAGATTTTGCAGACAGACGTTTGAGAAGGGCTCACTGGCAGAAAGAAGAAAGTGATGGAGCAAAACAGCCACTGGAATCCAGAAAAAGAGAGACAGGAGGATGAAGCAAATGGAAGAGTACAGAAAGTCTGCCACGTGAAAATAAGATTAAGAGAGGGATGAGTTATTAACAGATGATGGAAAATTTAAGAGGAAGATAGAAAACTATAACAGAGGAAACAGAAGTGGGAGGAAGCAGTCATGGGACATATAGGGGCAAATACAGCTGTAAAAGGGTGGGGAAAAAAATCAAAACCACATTTACACCCATTTTTCTTCCTAACAAGAGGGATTAAAGATTTGTATAGGGAATACGTCTGAATCAGTTTAAAATGCTGCGTGAGAAACAGCAGAAACCAAAGCATGAAGTTAGCAACGTGTCCTATTTTCAGCCCCGGAACTCAAACGACTCCAGCAGCTCTCAGGCAATTGCTTTCTGCAGTGATTCAGTGGAGTTAGGTACAGGGGAGTCCTGGTTTCTCCTGGAGACTGCAGTTTAAACCTAGAGTTGCCAGAAGCAGCAGACAGAAAGGGACCTGGAAGGGTTCTGAACACTTGTCTCCACTTGTGCCTGTTTGTTGTTGCCACTGTCACTTCCTTCCTTATGCACTTTTCCCTATGAAGCACACACTAGTTACTGAGCTTCAGTAATTCCTATCACCAAATGAGCACATATCCACCTTAGATATATATTTAGTTCCTTCCCATAACTTGTGCTAGCCCACCTGAAAGATGTAAAATCTTACTCTTTTGAAGAATCTACCAAAAGTGCACCTAGAGTCAATTTATCTGTTTCCCCAAACCTACAGAAAAGGACCATGAGGAGCAAGCACCAGGGAAGTGAAGGTGAGAGTAGCTTTGTATCCCTCAGCCCTGTTTTACTGCTCTTTCTTGAAGGTCACCTTTTTACTTCTATTGACAAAGAAATGGAAGAATAAAGGGAAATAAAATGAATTGTGAACAGTTATTTAGAAGTGGGATCAAATAATTTTCAGCCAGCTCCTCTCGGATGCCCAAATGAACATTGTCTGGGTTCAGTTGCTAGAGTTTGTTTTCAGAGAAGAGGAAACAATCACTGGTATGTACTCTGGAACTAAACAGAGTTTTTGCTTTTATGCTTATTTTGCTGCTGGATCACTGCAACCACTGAAAATATCTGCTGCTCCTGTGCCCAGAGTGTTATTTGAAGCTCACAGGTCTATTTATGAGTCAAAGTCCTATTGTTTAAAAAAGACAAAAACGAAAGTAGGTAGAGTTTATATCTTTACTCCACTTGACCCACGAGGAAGCATCAAAGTTTCTTGCTTTTTTTCCCCTCCTCTTCCCAACAAGTAAGGATAGAATAGGACAAACAAGGAGCTATTGTTCAGACCTGATCAAAAGCAGAAGAGGCACATCTCTGTTCAAAGGGAGTCTGTCTGCTTCAGATGGTGTGAACAGTCATAGAAATTCATGTAACTCTCTCCCCTCCATGCACACAAGGCCACCCTTGCTGAGCATTTGCTCAGCCACTGCCAACCTCACCCTAAACACCACCACTAAAGTCAACCTGCTCATATCTCCAGTGCTTCAATGCTGAAAGTTAGGATATCAGCAACTGCAGATTGAGGATTTTTGTTTGTTTGTTTGTTTTAAATCAGAGCAAGTTGCCAGCTGAGGCAATCAGTGCCTATCCTGCAACCTCAGCCTTCAGGCTGAAAAGGCATGGAAACCACTTATATGGCAAGGAACAACCCCTGGCTTGAAACAATTTTTTCTGAGTAGAAGCATTTGATGCTGGTAGTGCCAATAACACACCTTGCAGCAAGTACCTTCACATGTCCTTTGCCTCAGTGTCACTTTCTTTTAGACTTGCACAGATACTTCCTCAACTGCCGGTTTTAACAGTATACTAAGATTTCCAGAAAGCATCTTTCAACCAGGAGAACATGACAGATTTTTTTAATATCAGCTTACAAGTAATAAAAAAGTAACGTATTTTTGGCTATTTAGATAGTGACATGTCTAAAACAAACTCCTTTGTTTCCAGCAGCTGTTAACAATACCTGTAGGGAGCTGTTCCCAAGGCAGTTATCTCTGGCACTGGCGGCAGGAGGATGTAAACAGCATGTATCATGTTAATGGAAAACATTGTGCAGCCAAATCTGAAAGGAGCAGTGTTTAGCTGGGCCTCTCTCACAGGGATTACGTTCTCACACGCAGCCGGGGCTCCGGGCAGTGCTGGCAGCGCAGCCCAGCCGGAGGCACTGAGCCCGGGAGGATGTGCAGTGACAGCCCCAGGCTGGCAGCTTGGGGTCAGTGCCCAGGGAACACCTCCAGGAAGGGTTAGGCAGGAGCCAGCGTGTGGCTGTCTGCCTCCATCCACACAGATGGACCCTAAGATGAGGAAGATACTGATGGGTTATTTTGAATGACATAGTCCAGGCTTGTACACTGTGGGAGGTGTGATGGGAACCCTTTCTGTCTTTCTTGATAATTTAATGAGCTGTTGTAATGAGGGATCCACTGAGCCCCTCATTTGTATGCAGTTCCCACATGAGATGTGAATATTAAATTCCTCCAAGTATGAATCAGCACCTCTTACTCCCACAGCTTCCCTCTATCTCTCAATCTTCACCAGCTCCACAGCTCCACATTCCCCTCGTGGTCCTGTGGGCTCCCCCACTTCACTGTCACCTCAGTAGGGACCAGAGGAGATTGATGCACGCTGGTCACAGTCAGAAGTATCAGCCACTCAGTAGAACAAAGCAGGAGACAAGGTCTCAGTTCTTGAAAGCCAACTGCAACCAGGCGAGTGTCGTGCCCTGCTAGCCTTCGGGAAAATTGTATGACATGGGAAATTTAACCATCGCTGTCTCTGACACCTGGTAGTTTAAATAATGAATTGGTAATTATAAACCCTTTTGACATAAAAATGAAGTTTAAAAAAGCAAACTTTTGAGACACACCTTTCAATGGTTGAGGGCTTTCCCACGTAGATTCCACCAGCAGCCGTCACTCAGCACTGGCAGACAGCAGGTGCTTGCCACTCCAAACAGGGAGAGACACTCACCAAACTAGAAAAGTCAGGGGCTAAACAAGTTTGCAAAAAGCAGCAATTCCAGTCCAGAAATCATTTCCATAGCAGAGAGGAGGAAGTGTTCCCTGAGGACAAGGAGACTGGCTGGATTTTGCTTTTTTCCTGCTGAATAGATGTTCTTTCATATGCAATAAAGAAGGAAAAATAATGGGAGAATGGGACAAAACTGAAAAATTCACAATTGCAGTGCAAAAGTCACCACCTGCTCCTGCAAAACAGGCTGTTCTGTATTTCCACAGTCCTGGGAGATGTAGACCAGAATTTCTCAATAAAGTGTGCTAAGCTCAAAGGCATGAAGATAGTGACAGATCCAGACTTGTTAGTGCCATGAACATTTGTCTTGGCCACAACATACAGTGTGTACACAAAGTGCTGCATCTACCATCTAATGCCTTCCATGTTATAACCAAAACTGTGCAGAAAGTCTCAACCCAGAAATGTTTAGAAACTGAAGTTCAACTGCATGCCTCAATATAAAAACAAACCCGGGATTTCAAACACTACAATTTCTGCTGTAGAGTCCTTCCCACAGTCACCCAGACTCAGTTGCTTGAGACCTCCAGGACCAAAGCCAAGAGTGTAAAAGGAAGGAGAAAGTACAAACTTCATACCCAGTAAATGGGAACTTTATTAAACTACCGAGTTACTCCGAAATGTATAAATGTTCCATTAAATACAGTCAGTTTTCTTTTATGCATATTCATAGAAATTTATTTACATGTTCCAAACACATTTAAATTATTTTTCAAGCTTGCTACCAATAAAATCTGTTGGTTTCTTAAAAATAAAAAAAAAAAGGAAAAAAGTCAATCATCTGCTCTTGCAGATGTGCATACATCTACATAGATACAAGTAAGAAGGTAGATGCTTTTGTATCCAACCCACAGTGGAGGCAGTATCCAAAAAGCTTATCCAAAAAGCAAAGTATTTGCCCTTGCAGAAAAGTGGGCTCTATAAATTCTCCTTGTGGGACAGACTCAAACAAGAGGCCCTGTGCAATACTTTATGGTGTTTGGGTATGATGTCTGCCTCAAGATTGGCTGGTATGTGGGAGGAGCTAAAGGCCCCTTGCCAGATTCAAACCTCAAAGTTAGCTGTCCCTGATACCAGCCCGTGAGAAGCATGTGAGCTCATTCTTACTGAATTACGCTCTCCCAGCATGGAGGGATAGAGCAGACAAACAGATCTAGCACTAGTATGTCAATGCCACTCGTCCAAAGAGATTTCCCATTTGTTTTTTATTTTATTATTATATGAGGCTTCATTCATAAATGAATAAAAGGCAATTCTTTAAACAAAATGCTTAGGAGAACAGCACTTCCCCTACCTAAATACATTTCTCTTGGGAAGATGCACAGCATGCTGAAAGAGTTTTCCCTCATTCTCTGTATCTTAGTTCGACAGAGGTTAAAATTTGTATCTCCAGGAAAAAAATGGGTGTTTTTACTTTGCAAAAAGCTTATCAAATGCTAGTTTAATTCCTTTAGAGTCTTTAAACATTAAAAACCACATTTGAAGCAACCAAAGAACTCTACAAAAACATTGTCATGCGTAAGCTCTGTGCTTCATGCTAAATATTCTTGTTGACAAGGAGAAGGAGTGGAGGAGGAGGAGGCAGGGAAACTAATGGCTCAATCAGAGCCATTGCAACATTCAAGTAGTTTGGTAGTGTACAAACCAGTGGAAACATGGAATGGTAAGAAAGTGCTCGGCACTACATTGCAGCCTTCAAGAGCTGAACTGCAAACATCCTGATATGTATCATAAATATATGGCACTTCTGTATGACCAAAAGCTGGCAAGTTTGCTTGTGATCAAAACAAGTCAGGAGTAGTCATCATGCCAATGGCCCTTCCAACAGGCACAGCCTCCAGCTGTGCTATCCAATGCAGCACCAGCCATATCCACTTGTGCATGCAAGACAATGCTGCCACATTCTTGGAGAACAAGCCTCCTGCCCAGCAGAAAGCCTTCCCAAGACACACGTACACATTCATAAAACATGCTATAAATTCTTCAGGGAGGTTAAAGACAGCCACAAACAGAAAACGTCTTGTTTTACAATTTTTTGGCCAGCAGTTCCCAGTCTGTCCAATTGCCAGCAATGGACTTCGCAACAGGCAAAAAGAGTTCCCTAATCCAAGGAATTTAAAGCAATGGAAAGCACAATCACCTAAGTTCATTTCAGTACTGTTCCACAGTATTCATTTTGACATCAAATAAGAAACCAACAAGCACAAAGGCTTGAGTCCTAGGAAGAATCTTATGTACACAAAAAAAACTGGCCTTAATCCATGTTTTCTGTCACAAAGTGTTTCATCTCATTTCATTCATGTAGGTAAAACTTCTTAAAACTTTTTGGCTTTTGGTAACTTTTTTTATCACAAATGCGAAGATTTGTTGTTCTGCTCACATTCCATCACAGTAGCTTTAAATACATTCAAATTCATAAAAAAGGATTTTGACCAGAACACAGCTACTTGCCCTTTTCCAACAGTGTGCCGTACTTCAATAAGCACATGATGCCATGCATTGGCAAGGTTACTGTTTTAAGGAATTTCACTACACAGACATCCAGTGCTTAGACAAGTGTTCACATTCCAAGGTTAAAAAACCCCTCTCTCCCTTATTTCAACAACGGTTTCAGTATTTTACCAATTGTCGTTCGGTTTGCATCCTTCAGTTTAAGAGATGCCTTTTCCTCTGTTCCCTGTTCCTTTGGTGCAGGCTCTGCTTTTGTGCTGACAGCTTCTCCCTGCAGGATGGTTCTTCCAACCACTCTGGCACTATTTGCTCTCTTTAAGGTACTCATGCTGTTCTCCTTTGGATTTGGATCATCAGAGGTCGCTGCTGGCTTCACTTTAGGCAGCCTCTGGGACACAGACCTTGTGATGGGCGGAGGTCTGGATGAGCTGGATAGATCCACTTTTGCACGCTTTGAAGAAGAGGCCACTGTATTCCTTGCAAAGTTTGGGACAGCAGGTGGTGCTTTGGGAATACTGACTGTGGTAACCTTGGTGTCATCTGCAGAGGTCTGGGGTTTTACACTGGAGCGACACATCTTTGTTTCATCTGTCTTTGATTTGACACTATTCCTAATGGGTTTAGAGACTGGCTTTCTGGCAGCTCCTTTGTCCCTCTCGAAATGAGCACTGCTTGAGGTGACAGTGCCCCTTCGTAACTTTGGCTCTTCTACTGACATGCTGTGCCTGTAGGGACTTCTTGGGAGCGTGTCTGTTGTGCCTCGGACGGAGTTGCGATGGGACAGCCGACTTTCCACTGTACTGCTTTCACGAAGGGCTGGCTTGGCTTCTGGCTTTTTCACACTGCTGGGTGCCCTGTTTGACCGAGAAATAGGCACCACCTTCCGCATACTTTCGTTCTCAGAGGCATTCAAAGTTCTGACAGGTCTGGAAGGAGCTGTGTGGCTAGGCCGAGTGCCACTGGATTTTGTGGAGCTTGGAGATCGATCTTTTAGTGCATTTGTCTTTGGTCCTACTAGATCTTTACTTTTTATGGATTTTTCTTTAGGAAGAGTGTGCTTGCTATCAGCATCATCCTTATCATTGGCAGAAGTGTGAAGAGACAGGTCCTTGTCAGCAGTGGAATTCAGGTTTGAGAAGAAAGATCTAGCCTTGTTCTGAGCATCACTGCCAGAAGAGCATGCTTTGCCAGTCTCACTTCTTATTTCATTGCCTGCTGCTTTAAAATCATTTCCCTCTTCAGAGTCCAATGTCAAAGAACAATCAGTTGTAGTATCTGACATGTAGCAGACTGGCCCATCTTCCCTACTTCCTGAAACACTTGTATCCATAGACGTAAGGCTGCTGCTGTTGGGCTCTAAAGCTTCATTCTTGCAACCCACTGCCTTGGCTTGATGGTCGTGGGCCTCTCTGGAACTTCGGCAAGCTGGAGGCAGCTTGTCATCGGCAGTGCTCAGGGAATGAAAGCTTAGATCATCTAGAGTCTCCAGGTCTGTCCCACCAGCATCCTCTAAATATAATAAAGGTGCATCTTCTGTAGGCTTTGCTCCTTGAATATCAAACTTACGCAACCCTTTAACAAGTTCACGCTCCTCAAATGCAAGGGCCAGAGCATTTATATCTGTGGACTCCTCACAGGACACGTTGGAAGTGTGCAAGTTGTAGTCAGTGCTCCTCTGTGAGTAATGAGCACCAGGACCGGCTGAGCCACTGAGGTGACTGGGCTGAGCTGGAGACACCTGCACGGGGCCACCACTTTTCACTTCCATTTCAGACTGTTGGTGTAAGTGCAAGGTATTTAAATTGAGATCTCTTGTGTCTTTGGATTCCGTCCAGGCTGCATTTGGCCTTGCTTGTCGGGTGTTTGCACGGGGAAGGCTGTTAAACTTGTTTGGATCCTCATCTTTTGAGATTTCCAGGAAACTCTGCAACTCCCTGTCTGCAGTCACCCCCAAAGAAAGTCGAGAGCGTCTGGAATTTGTGTTTCTGTACAAAGGGCTTTGAGGCCTCTGCTGCAAGAAGGGAAGAAATTCTCCAAGTCCGTTTTTAGCCAACATCTCTACATCATTTTCACTGCTGCTCCGCCCAAAGCTCCCAAGCTCTCCAGCTGCCCAGGATCGACGCTTCTCCTCCAGCTCCTTTCGCCTTTGCAGACTATGAAGTTCCTGGATCTCTCGTTCCCTATTCTCCTGAAGGAGGAAAATCACAAATACATGTCTCAGAGGACAGTGTCCTATGCATAAGAACAAGACACACTCCTTCCTCTCTCTCTTAATTTCTTCCCATTGAAGTTAGCTCCTACTGCTGTCACCCGCTCCCAACCTCCAACGCATACACAGGCATGAAATCACTGCAGCAACCACAGCCTGCAACCATTACCCCTATGGAGAGCAGCTCCCTGCATGACTAATGGGACGACACATCCATCCGGTTAGCGTATGCAAAAAAAAAAATGCACCAGACCTTGCAAAAACAAATTGACCCATCAAACTCAAGGAGATGTCACATCTTAGAATCACAGAATATGCTGAGTTGGAAGGGAGCCACAGGGATCACTGAATTCAACTCCTTGCCCTGGACAGGACCATCCCCAAGAGTCACACCATGTGCCTGAGAGCATTGTCCAAACCCTTCCTGAACTCTATCAGGCTTGATGCCATGACCTCTTCCCTGGGGAGCCTGTTCCAGTGCCCAACCACCCTTCGGCCGAGCCAAAGAGTTCCAGATGCAAGACCGAGAGCATCAAGTCCTCACTAAGTTTAAAGGTGGCAGTCTTCCCACGTTAGTAAACCTCTACCTAATCTTTACATTCATATTTTAGGACTAACTTGTCTGACCAGCACACAGCCAACGTGTTTTTTCCAACCCACCTTACTAAAACTGCAATTGTTCCTCAGCAAGTCCAATTTCTACACAGTGATAACCTTTCTCTAACATTACAGACTGAAAATTTCATGAAACGGTATTGCTTAATTGCAATATTAAAAATTATTAAATAATAATAATTTTAAATATATATATTGCTTAATTAAAAGCAAATAGAAAAGTTAACACAATGCCTTATGATACTTAGACATCAACTGACACCACTCAAGGACCATCAATCAATGTCTCACTCCAAGTTTGGATTTCATAATCACTGTTGGNATTTTGGCAGCTAAGCTGAGGGATTTTGGTTCAGGAAGCCATAAAAAAGGTAGTTTGAATTAGAAAGACAGCACAGTAAACACCTTTTACTAAAATAATTAGCAGTGATTTACTGTGAATATCAGCATTTTAACTGTTACCTCTAGGCTTCAGATTTAATCTAACTGCACCTTTGGTTGAACTTTCTGGGTTACTTTCTGAAATGAAGAACTTGGCTCGTTGCAGCCATTACAGCTGTAGCAAAAGAAAAAGGGAAGAGGCTAGTCTTTACAGAGGATTCAAAAATTACATGATTTTCCAGCACGTTGTTAAATCTGGTCTAATCAATGACACACTGTTCAAAAAAAAAAATCACACCTTTATTTGTCTAAAGCTCTGTGTAGTTTAATCTTCCCGTTGTTGTGACAACGGAAGAGCTGCACCACTAGAAAAAGTCACCTGAAAGCTTTCAGTAAACAAAAGCCTAATGCTTTGTGATGAATGGATTAATCTACACCTCTTAAAGTGGATTTGAGACTACACTGGGCTCTGAAAGATAGGATGCATTAGAGACCTAAGAAACCTGAACATCTAAGAAAGGAAAAAGAAAAAACTTGCATTTCAGGAAAAATGTTTGGCCGGAAACTTTCTTTCACAGGTATGGAATTACAGAGTGAATTCTTGTGAAATGCTAAAGCTCTACTTTAAATATACCACTGTGAAGAGAAATGGCTAAAAATAGTTGTAGATATTAATACCGTTAGAAAAAGAATATTTTAACCTCACCCAAAAGGAGTTTTAGGAGATTTTACTCAGATGAAAATCTATTTTCAGCACACAGTTAGACATGCCAAAAATTGCAAAAAATGTTTAAGCATTTGAAATATATGCACATGGCCATTGTGGTACAAGCCATCTTTTTAGACTGTTGGATGTGCTGTCTACACATCACATTCTTTTGTCAGAACTGACATTTTTATTCTAAATCGTTCTGCTAATTTTGTGGGAACAACAGTCAATCCACAGTTAGCAAACAAATCATCTCAAAATTCACAAGCAAGAGTCTAACTTGTCATTTTTTTTAGAGTGTAGCTGCTTACTGCAGAGAGAGGACCTCAAAAGTCATAGCTATCCAACAACCACTTGTAATATGTGACTGAATGAAAACCTCAATCCCTAATATTTGAAAAGATATGGATGAAGTCACCTCTTGCTAAACTGACTGCAATAGCTATCACCATTTGGTTTTATACATTTGTGCAATGTTCAACCTCGTGTAACTACGTGTTGTCTTGGGTGGTAAAGGTTAGGTAAACTAATGGTACAACAGGCACAATAGCAGAACATCCTGTCAGCTCACTCCAAATCGAGACTGTTCTCTTCTTTCTGAACAAAAGCTTTTATCAAAAGTGCTGCCAAATGCAGACTGCAAAAGGGCATTGATCTAACTAGTTCATGCTATTTATTAAGATCTAAGAAATATCTGTAACAATAGATAGACTATGCTGAACCAAAACTGTAACCAATGCCAATACTGCTCCTCCATTTTAATACATTTCCTGAATTATTTACCAATTAAGAGTACTTGGCGAATGAATGCTCACACTGGGGATAAGGTATCTTGCTGCCATAGGCCTCTTTCACGTCTTAAGTTTTACCCACAAAAATCCTTTGGAAGGACAAAGCAGAATACACAGCCCTTACTTTACTTGGTAAAGTGCCTCTAGCCATGTAAAGAAAGGCAGTGGAGAGCCCGAGCTAGTGCAGATTCAGGCAGGTAGGTCCAAGGAATGCCCACACCTTTCCTTTTGCCTTTCCAATGATCCAACACTACCAGCGAGCCATAGTCAGGAAGTCTGTGCAATCTGTCTCACAGCTCAGCTTAGTAGTCACCAGCCTCCTCACCAAAAGAGAAGGGAGGAGCTCACTTACAAGCAGGCCAGTGAACAACCCTGAGGTATCATGCCAGTGGTCTCGCCTGCCAGAAGATGCAGAGCAGCAGAGCTGCCAACAATGGCCATTTCCCACCTGGCTTCTGGCAAGGAATGCTTACAGGAGTGCAGTTTTCTGTAGCCATTTGAGCAAATACATCAAATACAAGATACAAAATGCCCCTTAAGCAGAAAAAACAACAATTCATGTGAACCAATATCCACTTCAAAAGTGTGAGAATTTCATTCAGCACTCTTACCTTAACAGCTGTGTTGAATCTTGTACAGAAGTCCCTAAATATCTGGAAACATTCATCCAACTTCATAGTTTCTTTGTCTTCACAGAAAAAGTCAATGAGAGCATTTCCCTCCTTTTGCAATTCTCGTTTCTGGTGTTCAAGCTCCTTTAGATGCCTGACAGCAAACTGTAGCAAAAACCATATACACATGAACCAGACAGAAAAATAAAGTCACAATGGGTCACGTATATATTAGGAACTTAAGAAATTCATGTTGCAACCTAAAAGTTGTTACAGAGCCCAGGAAATTAACATCTTGAAGGAGAACTCGTACTAACAAAAGGAAACATGCCATTTCATCAAACTGAGTGAAAAAGGCCAGGAAAAATGGATCAATCAAAATGTACATTCTAGTGACTAGGATGGAAACCAGGAAAAAGCTCAAAAGCCCTCGAACAAACTTACAGCTTTAATTTTTAGATGGGTAAAATCAAAGACTGTACTAGAACACTGACAGACCTCTTGGGAGTTCCTTAAAAGCTCCTCATTCCTTATTTTTCCATTTCCCCCTCAACCAAGCACGAAGGATTAATTCCTCCCCACTTTTCCAAAAACACATGTGAACTGATTCATGCACATGCATCACAAAATCAATTCCTTCCTAAGGTGATCCTAGACCACAATAAAAATGGTTTTCATGCTTGAAAGGTAAGGAACCACTGAAAATACATATATTTTAAGACATCCAGAAAATGTTCCCATAAAGTAGCACTTTGAATTATAAGTGTAGAGTGATACAGACAGGATGGGAGTAGTTTAGTGGAAGAAGATTCAGGAGGAAGAGAATAAGGCTGTGATTAGACTTAGAGCAGCAGAACTGCTTAAAACACTTTGATCAGGTGCCCCTGACTCCTCTATCTGCATCACCAGCTATCCACTTCCATTCTTGCAGAATCCCACATCTGACACCACCTATAGCTCAAAGTAACCTGAGAAGAAAAGTTAATTTTTCAGATAAATCTCTTCTCTAATTCATAGTAATCTAAATATTTTTCATAATGTAGCATTGGGGTAGGAAAATGCACCTGGAGGCCCTGGTGACCACTTAATCCAAACCTGCTTTCAGGAGTTGCTTTGAAAATTTTGCCACTAGTATAGGAACAAACCTGACTTGCTAGTCTTAAGAAAAAAAAAGAAAAAAGAGGGGGAAAAAAAAGTCCACAATAAAACCTGGACTGAAGATAAACTGGACAATTGATAAAAGTATACATCAAAAAATAGTTCCTCCCACATATTTCAGGAATTTATTCACAAGGGCGAAATAATCAAAGCTGACTTTCAGATCGCTTGGTTATCATCTGTAATTTAGAAACGAAATCCGGAAGTGTTTATGTAAGGTATGCATTTGTAAAAAAAAATTTTTTCCCAACATTTCTTTTGGAATGTGACCTAAACCAGGTTGTAGTGCTACATAAAACCACCTATTAGATTTTTAAAAATCCTAAACATGTTAAAACATAACATTAAAGAGTCTGGGTGCAATGGATAAAAGCCAACAATTCAGAGTGAATGAGGACAGGTATTTCAATCTTAACCTGCCCCTTTCTTCATCAGCTTTTTCATCTCTTGAAAAACTACAGGAACTATTAACTATATTTGCAAGTTGAAAATAAGGGCGGGTTAAGTTCCAGATTAACACCTGCCTTCTTACTTTTAATAATTACCTGTAACGTGAAATAGAAAAAATCATTTAATTGAAGTGTAATATGTATTTCTTGAGGCATCACCACATACTCAGAAAATAACAAGAACTCTGGTTCCAAGGTAAGAGCTATATATAGCCTGTAAAGTCACTGTAGTACTTAATAAAATAACAAAAAAGGAGAACCCACATAGATATAATGGTATGGCTCTGAATAAGAGACTCTGTGTTAAGGGTAAATTAGTAGAGAAAAGAGTGCCTTAATGTTTCAGCTTCTAACAATATCTCTTTGGTCACCAGCAATCAAGATTCATGTGCACAGCACACCCTCAGCTAAAACTGATGTGCTCCAAAATAACATAACATGCAGATATTATATTTTGGGCAGCTGCAAAGTACAAAACCAGAGACCACTCCAAATTGTCTTATATTTAAACTACTGATCTTCATCAGTAATTTCGCACGCACTAAACATGCTTGCCTAACAAGCCTTGGGCAATGTACACTCAATATCCCTCCCTGTAAAAACACAGCCCTCCCAACACGCTTACATGACAAACAGCATGAGGCTGGAACACCTTTGTACCACTGACGGGCTAGGCATATTAAAACAGTGCTTCTGTTTATTAACAGGTCCACACAAATTATATTCAGCTGAAGAATGCTGCTGCATTCAGGTGACAGTAACGCATTAACACCGATATCCTACAAACCTGGAGGAAGTTTTCCATCTGGTGAAAGAGTTTTGGGTCTCGTCGGATGCTGTCTTTAACAGATCTTGTCTTGACAGACAGTGAGTGGAGCTCTGCTTCTACACTATCAATGGATAACCTAAAAATAGCATATACAGAGGATGTTTATCAAGGGAGAAGGAGTGGCCCACAGGTTAGCCACAACATGCTGCAAAAGTGGATACTTTACATGAGGTGCAAACGGGCTATCAAACAAGACCCTCCTGTTCAGGAAATCTTTCCAGAGTAGACACTGAAAATTAGGAGAGAGATAAGCACATTTCTTCTTATTTGCAATCTGAAAAGATTCCCATGGGGTGTGGTTTCATGATTAACTTCAGCCAGTCCTACCCACTCTACCCACCTAACCTTAGAAAGGTTAATGCTGCCCTGCCTCTGTCCAGGTGCTCCTTTTCTGTCCTGGTGCCTGTCCTAGCACTCATTTTTGAGATGGCCAGTCATATCTATGAACTGAAAATTAACTAGGAAAAAGGAAAAAGCCAGTTTGTTCCAGATTGATTCTTTGCTTGGTCCAACTGACAACATGACTGTTTGAGTGCAGGAGCTACCACAAAAAGGGGCCACAAGAGACCGTCAGCCAGGACTACCAATTTTGGCAGTAGCATCTGGCATCATTAAATTGCACGTTACACTCTTCTAAGCAGTCTCAGCAATGCAACCCACACAGTCTCAACCTCACAGTTACAATATTTCATCCTTCTACTAAATACCAGCAGTGAAGCTGCTGCTGTGAAAAGGGAACTCAGAAACTGAAGATCACAGGAAAGACCTCTGATCTGGTGTAACCTAAGTGTTCACCTGGGAGACCCACATTCCATACAACAGTTCCCACCTAAATTTCCCAGTCACTTTGAGGGTAAATGCTTCTAAATCTTTGGCATTTCCTGCATAAGAGAACTAAGCATTGCCTAGGAATTGAAGGACTACAGTTTGCCAAATGATAAGAACTAACAACTGTACACATGCTCCTCCTAAGGCTGTTTCACCAGCACCATGACAAACATTAAAGCTGAAGAACTTGTGGCAGCCTGATTGAAATGTACATGGCAGCAGACAGTGACACATGCATAAGTTTGTCAGTACACACACAAATGAATGTAATGTGTGCTGGTTTTTCTCTGTGTACTTCATCTGCAAAGCTTAGTTCCTTGTTTTGGGAAAACGTGTTTTTGCAGCTAAGAAAAGCAGTAGAAAATACAGGCTGTATTTTTCTGCCTTTGAAGGAGGAAGAGGATGGTCTACAAATAAAGAAGATGAGACAACAAAAAATAAAGAACATAGTGGTAGTTGTTTTAACATGCTCTAATTGGGTGGATTTATGAGCAACTTGTACATGACAGTTCTCTTTAAGGACCTTTCTCATGCCCGGTGATGAGGTACATGTTTAATTTTGTTTCATTTTCATGTACAGAGTGCACTCCCTGAATAGACTTCAGCATGAGTTACAACAGAAGATTTTCAGTATTAACAAATGTGATCAAAGAACAAAGTGGTTAGAAAATAAGTATCATCAAATTTGGGATCCTGCTTGTTCCTCTCCTGTTTGCCAGGGGGCTTGGATGCTGAGGAAAGTTACATTCCCCAGCAGGCCACACGGCAAACTGCCAGAAAGGTGTGTGGGTTGGATGGCAGAGAGCCACACAGGTGGTCCCTCAAAAATTTTCCGATTAACTCCATGGCCACTCCTTTCCTCAGAAGATTTCAGACTTTTGCAGACATTACTTAACCCTTCATCAGATCTAAGAAACTGGATCCATTTTGCAGCTGGGAAAAGAATGTAAATAGATTGCCCTAAGCCCAAGAGTAAGGAAGTAGCAAAATAGGGAATAGAACTTCAGCACTGCTAGCTTCCAGGTTTCAGATTTAGATCACACTGTCTCACAAAAGTACAGTTATTGAGGTAGGAATCAGGTTCAGTTTAAAATCATGAAGCTTAAGACTTTAAGCTGAAAAAATGCAGAGCCGCAAAACCTTCAGATTTTCCAACCAAGAGAGCAAATGAAACCTCAAAAAGCATCTAAGTGAAGCCAGGGGCAGCACCTGTCCCGGGTACCAGATTTGGAAAAGTATCATAGCCTGCTCAGAGACTAATGAAAACTGGTTTAAGGAAAAACAGTAACATTCTTTTAGTTCAATCCCTTAAGAATAATGAACAGGCACATGTATTTGACAGAGACAGAATTACTAAAAATCTAAAGAGATCATGTAATAAAAAACCCTCATACCTGAAGGCACATTGCAGGCATACTTCTGCTAGTAAATGGAAATGAAGACCTCAAAGCTACAGTAAATATTTGTAAAGATCTGTTTTTGTGCCAAGACTTTCCTGAATAAGCCTCATTGCTTCACAAATTAGAAAATTCGAATTCCTGTCTAACCATAAGTCTTCAATTTTCTTTTAACTCACCTGGCGGCATCATGAACACTCCTAATTTTTTCTGAAAAGTTGAGAAGAGCAGCATCTTTCTTTTGGGCTTCCTGAAACAAACATAACAAAACCAAAATACACAATCCATTAACATTCCACCGCCATGCAAAATCCCTAAGTCTGGCAGTTCTAAAGCTTCTGGGAGGGCACTTAAAAGTTTCTCTCCTGCACTGTTTTTCTTCCCATTCAATCCTAACACAACTGAGTGGAGGACACCCCTTAAAGAAAGGCAGGGATCAGAACTGGAGATTTTAAACAACAGTTTCCATTTTGTAGTGTAAAATAATACTGCTTCTGTCAGTGAACACAAGCCAGATGTATTAATAAAAAATGTAAGGGAAAGAACAATTTACTGATGCCATTGTTTGAGCAGATATGATGCTTCCTGCACAAACATCAATTTATACCCTGTTGTTTGCTGGCTGGAAATCTGTTAAGCCAGTTTGTACACAGATAACCAAAGTCATATAGATGCATTTAAATCCCTTCTAAAATCAAAAAGTTTAAAGAAGGGAAACATAGCTTGAAAATGTCTGCAGCAGCTTTAAAAAACACACATCAGTCATCAAGGGAGAAAGAAAAGCTATCGAGAAGGCTACTCAAAAGATTCAGTGGGAAGATCGAGAGAATTTTTATCAAAATTAGCCACTTTCACAGTGTAAGAATTTGGGACAAGAAGAGAAAATCTACAATGAATAAGATTGATGAAGGCAAGTTTCTACACAATATAAAAACTTCAGCTTTCCATGGGGTTCCGGATAGGATGACCAGGTAGAGGTAATTTTTGGTGAATTTTGTGGCAGGAGAAGAAAGGTGAAGATTAGAGGAAAGATTAGAGAAAGTTGCTTTTTCTGGAGGCACATAGCCCCTTTTATTGGACCAATTAATGGACCTATATTTGTAGAAGTTGCTTATATCAGGAAAATAAATGTTCTATACCAGAGCAACAAAATGCAGCAGACTCATCCCAGGTTTGTTTGCTTTTGTGTCTGCCAGCTTGAGCAGTGACGACAGTTTAAATCCAACAGCATTGCCAGCATAACCTCCCTAAAAAGAAACAATTTGCAAAAGAGCAAATGAGAAGCTGAGGCATGACATCAGAACACTACAATACTAACAAGGAAGTATGGTCCATAAGCCATCTCCCTTTGGGACGTCACTTACCGCATTCATAATATTCCCAGCCTGAAGGACCAAGTGCAATATGGAATGCAGTTCCTCACAAGTCATTAACTCTGTAAAGAACAAGAAAATTGCTGTCTAACAATTGTTTGTTTAGAAATATAGTCAGTTACCAAGCTCCTCTTCATCTCAAGCTTTTTTTTTTTAATTTGACAAGAAACTACAATAAACTGAAGAGGTTGTGGGAAAGGTATTGGTACAATATAATTCCAATTCACAAGCACAACTGACAAACCTCAAGTCTATGTTCAGATTTTAACTTAGCAAGTGTAGTATTTCCAAGGCAACCTCCAGCAGCTAAGGAGACATTTGGGGCCTAATCCTGCAATGTATGAAGTGCCTCACGCAAGTGGTTGAGTATCCTCACCACCTACTAATTATTCCAGTGTGAGGTAAGTGTTCTGCACCCTGCAAGATCCATTTGCCATCTGCCAGGATTGGGCTTTTGAACAACTACTCTTTTTTTAGGAGACTTGGCCATAAGGCCTGAAAAGGTAACAGGCAATGTTTAAATTTTCCTTGCTTATCCCACTCCCGCTATGAATCATCATTTTATTTCTGTATGATCACCAACTCAGAGCAGCATTTATTTTACTTGTCATATCAAAGATGATTTAGCACAAAGTTATGTTCAGTGTGACGAAGAATCAAATAGAATAAAACTGCATTTTGAAGTTTTCCCATCACACAAGCCTGGTTAGTACATACGTTCATTTCTGCGCCAAATGCACAGTAATGTTCTACCTGAATTCATACAGAATTCACCTTTTCACTCAGCCATATATGAGCAAAAAACAACATATGTGCAAAAAACCATGTATGTGCACCAGAGGGATTGCCTTAGAAGCAAGATGAGGAAATTCAAAACTGTAGAGTTGATAAATGTGGCACAGCAAACCAAGTGACTCCAAATTTGCAAGTACCCATACGGCAAGAAATCAAACATGTTTCATAGTTCATAGGGTTAATGTGAGGTACTATATGTTACACTAATGAACAAAATAAAAGGTGGATTCCTTTTGATTGCAGTGTAAATACTTAAAAAAAATATTTTGCTTCCAACTCCACATTCTATAATTTACCCTGCATTGGGCTACTCAACACAATACAGTAATCAATCATTTTGGAAGCTCATAGCTCTGGTGCATTTTTATTTCAATACTGGCAGGCTAAAACCATAATTAAACAACCTTTGATCTAACAAGTGATAGGTGAGGAAACAAGCAGGAAGAAAAAGGAGAGAATAAATAAGAGAATAGCAAATTTCACAAAGCCAAGAGGAGAAGGCAACGTCTAAAGACTTCACACAGTAAGAGCCTGCTCCGCGTCACTGTGACATACATCCATCTGCAGGCTAGATGAGAATCCACCAGGCTGTTTAGACCATCCTAACCCTTAGTGATCATCAGCATTAGAACTGAAGTAAATATTCTCTCAGTTTAATTACAGGAAAGAAACCTGGGAGACAGCAATAGAAAAGGAGACATAATTCCTAAACAACTTCAGGCCATCAACAAACCCTGAAGTGAAAAGACCAAATGGAGAAGAGCACATGACAAAGTGGACTGAACACAGGGAAGGCTCAGTCACTGATTTGCGTGGCTGGCCTGATGCAGGAGTTAGACACCAAAGCGTCTACTCTCTGGAGGGAATTAATTCACCAGTTTTTTACATATGTCTTCAGTGAAGGACACGAAGGACATTAAGGTGTGGCTGCTTTTATACATAACATATTCCCCCACATATGTCTGCTGCTCAAAACACAAAGAACAATTATTTGAAAGAGATCCTAATAAAAGGCCAAACTCAGACCTAAACCCTATGGTACTGCACACTTTCCTGAGTCAAGGACAAGTTCAATCCCCAATGGTGGGAAAAGGGTTTTTTTTCCCTTTGCTTTTACTTGAAAGGACTGTTCTAATCACCAGCGCTCATAGTTGAGTATTTTACTTACTGCACCTTTTTATACCACTAGAAGCAGTCTAAGCCGTGATCTACTAGCCTGTCAAAAATTTCCAACATGAAATAGGAATTTCATATTGAAGAACAGGACCAAGAGTCACTCAAGGTACTGTAAAGGGTCAGCATTAATGTTTAACTGAAACCAAGAAATAAACTATTTTCCTGCAGAGTAGAAGACACTGCATTACCTTAACAAATAACCAGCCGCAAAAGTTCAAAACTTGTGAAATGTAAAGAACAAAACAGGTATGTAGAGAAAAAGAGAAGAAAAACAGAAAACAAAGGTATAGTGACAGTATTCTCTATAATAAAGACTTTAACCTATCAATACTGCCACCTCAAAAGGAAATGGCCTAGAGAAATTCAGAAAATACAGTAATTTTTTCTATGGCTCTCTGAAGGAATGAGCAGAGAGGCGTAACAACCACATTCCATCAGAGGGAGAGCAGTGCAGGAATGAGCAAACTACTCAAAAGATGACATCCTAATTTGGTCATGGGCACCTTTGCTCCTTTCAGTTTAGGATACATTACTTATAGGCTTTGAACATGAATTTATTGCTAGTGTATCCAAAGTCTCCAGATTTTTGAGTTTGGAAGCAAAGATCCACCAGGCACACCCTGATGGCATTTGTCAGAGGGGAGTTAGCTTCCTTTTAATAGCTCAGGTACCTGAAATTCAAGCTCTGGTCTTCGTAATGCAGACTAATTAACATGCTAACAAAAACAAGAGTATTAGGCATGTCCCAACATATTTAATTACCTTTTGTTGCCTGTCTTATAATTTTCATGTCATCCTGTAGAGAAGCACAGGAGGGTGAGAACTCCCTCTCCAACACCATGGCTTCAATCCTAAGAGCATAGCTGGAGTACACAAACAGGTTTAGAACTGACAGCCAAAAAAGAACACTTATTGTAAACAGAACAAACCAACTATCTCCTTACTTTGGCACCTGGATTAGTAAATACATGAAGGAATCAGCTTGAGACAGTTTTGATACATCTCCATCAAAGGCTTTTAATTTCTTTACCTAGAAAAGAGAAAAAAACACTAGCAAAGAATTTAATCAAAGATGAAGACTAACTTGACTTGGGAAGGAGGCAACATCTTGAAAAGCAGTAAATTTAAATGAAGGCATTGGAAAGTCCACCCAATGACTAAATGGCTACACTGTCCCAAGATCCTGTAATTTGCACATATCCCAACCACAAAAAAAAATTAAAAAGTAGTGTCACTCTTCTCCCAGAAAGCTAGCTACAGAGTCCAGCAGCAGAAACCATGATGCCACCATTCTGATTGGTGATTTTGATTTCTGATCAATGATTGCTTTCATCGCTACGTTTAGGATACTGATGATGATCTGAAAAATAACCCTCAACTCTTCAACGACTGTGATATACACTTGGGTGTAGTATAACTGTGTTCAGAATATCCAGCATAGGACTGCCTAGATCTTATTGGCACAATACAACTAAACTTTAAATTACTGGGTTTTTTTTCAAGACACTTGCTTCAACCATTTCCCCAAAAATGCTTTTAAGGGGTAAACTTCGTGATCTTGAGTTTGTATTTTTTTCATTCATATGAAATATTTTAAAGATAAATGCAATCTTGCATTTTAAGTGATTTGCTGTCAGTACTCTGAGGACACCATTTACATGCAGAGGAAATACCACTGCATTAATTTTGTCAATCTTTCTTCCCAGCTCCACCAAAATCCATATATTTGCATGATCTGGAAGCCACTGATCCACCCACATACCTCCTATTTGTTTATATAGAAGAACTGAAAAATACATGCACATACATTTAAGCATAACTGGAATTTCTTCCACATCTTCCAACACAGCAACTGTGTCCAAAAGCAGAGCTCACTCTCAGTTACACTGTTTCTTCATTCCACCAACAAGTTCACACCCAGTAGGAGTTGTATGTTTCCACTGATTTACACACCAGCCCATCATTCTTCCTTTGTGTAATGTCACACTTAAAGCCCATTCACAACCACATCTACACAAATGGTCTTCAGTTTTAGAAAGCATATTAAGCTATTGGACATAGGGACACTACACCAGGGCATCAACAGCTACCTCACTGCCATGATTTAGCAAAATATCCAGAGGGTTTTTTTTAAAGAATTAGCCTACAAATTAATCACTTCAGTTAAGTTTTCGGTTTTGACAGTAAAAAAGCAACTGATCTGTAGCAGAAGACAAATAATATGCTATGCCAAATCACGATTCTTTTAACAGCTTTTTTCTGGTTTATTCCCATTTTTTTCCACATCATAAAAAATAGAAATGTTGAGAACACATTAAGAAAGAGAAAAATACAAGTTAAACAGAGAATGGAAAAGAATTACTTTTCAAATTAAAAAAAAAGACATCAAGAAACAAATTAACAGGAAAAAAACCAACAAAAACTTGTGACCAAGAAGGAGACCTCTAATCTGACAGCAATTTTTATTCAGGCTATCTAACTTCATTTCCTAACACCACCATGCCCTCCCCCATTTAACTCAAGACACTCAGACAAAAGCTCCTTCTAAAGATAAACAGCATACCCATTTTTTTAGGCCTGAGAAAACTCCTAATTTACTGAGTAATTCAAGAAGTCTGCCAACAAAAAAACAGGAAAGACCAGACCTGATATTCCTGATAATTCTAAGGTGTTAAATGAGCAAGAAACAAACCCAAAATAAACACTTTTTCTACATCATTAAGTGGGGAGTGAGAGATAGTATATCATCTTAGTCTCTAAAGATGTTCTCTAACCTAGCTTCCCAAAAATAGTGGTCTGCAACCTAAAAACAAAAGCCTGCAAATTCTCCAACCTCATTTTAGTATCTTGCAAATATCAGAGTTTGACTGAAAACAGATACAGGCATTGAGATGTAGGAGAGAGGGAGAAAAGAAGAGCAGCCCACCAATAAAACCCACGCCACCTCACCAAAATCAGATCATACAAGCCACAGGTTAATTATAGGAGGATGCAATTTGAAGACTAAAATGCACCAAAAGTGAATAACAAGAGATCCTGAGACACTCACAGGAATATTAACTTATTCATGCTACCAATACTATATTTAAATATACTTTCAACAGTAAGTAGCAATCAATGTTTTCCATGTGGAATTTTAGTTTTACATGCACTGGATGAAATCATCTTTCTTCTATCCCACTAGGAAAAAGGCCGGGAGTCATACGAGTGAGTACTAAATCCCAGAATTAATTCAGAGGAGGAACATTCTTAAACATGCACAACAGAAGACATTGACAAGGCCGCCTTCTGATGGGTAGGATGGGGTATGAATGCCACTATGCAAAAGGCTTTGGGCAATAGTCAACCCAGAAGAAAGTCTGTGTAATCAGACCTGAAACAAAGATGTGCTCACCACCTGGTTCCAAGTCTACATCAACCACTTAACCCCCACTGTCTTCTCCTCAGATATCCCAAACTACTCTTGTAAGAAGCATGAAGGCAGCTCACCTAAGAAGCCCAAAATCCAAGGATGGTAGAAAACAGTGACCCATTCCACAAACACACAAAACAGGAACATGACAGAGTTATAAGGTCCTTTTTACTCCAGAATTCAGCAAACACAGCCTGGCCTTCCATACGTGTCTTAAGTTTTTCACATAGAAGACTAAATCATCTGTTAACTTGGCCTTAGAACAGTAAATAGTCTCAGAAATAGCTAAGGTGAAGGTAGGTCAGCAATTATTCTGTGTTCTCTTTTTAATTAAAAATTTCACAATTTAAAAATAATTCTCGCCATGAAAGAAAAAAAAAAACATTATTTGTCTTTGTCAACACTACCAATAAACCAAAAAACCCAGCTTCTGAACTCCAAATCTAAAAAATTACTGGAACACATTTTGGATGTCTGTGATTGCACATTCCAAGGGAGACTATTCAAATCCCATGGGACTGCCTCTAATCTCTGCTACCATGTTGTCCAAGTATTCTGGAAGAAAACTGAGAATCTCTGATGGGTCCCAGAAGTGAAGGTCAAATTCAAATATCAATTGCATCCAGGAGCTGCAAAGAAACTATGGGGATTGACAACAATGTTCACTATTAATCATGTCAACAGATATAGTAGATAGGTTGAGAACACAAGAGACTTAAAAATGTGGCTTATTATAAAATCTTAATGAATAACCCTATCAGTTCTGGCCTTGACCTCCTCTCCTGAAGCACAACAGAACTCTTCCACAAGAGTAGGCAGCCACGTACTGAGATATGGCAGTGTAATGTGTATATTCAAGAGAGCATAATTACATTGTATGCTCAGCTGTGTATTACTCAAATTGGGTGCAGAGCTACTAATTTAATTTTTCATTATATTTATATATGGAATATGCATGTGTGCTGTCCATGCATGCCCATGCACACTAAATCTGATTTTAGATACACAAGGTTCTCACATACGTAATTTGCTTAACTTTAAGAACAGTTAGGAAACATAGAAAGCCTGATCTTTGATTTGATTTGTGAACAATTGCAGTAGAGATGGCAAATATGCTATTATACCTGGCAGACATGAAAGCTACTGTATTCAAGTTCTTGGTAATTTTTAAGCTACCAGTAGCACTTCTATCAGGATTTTATTTTATGGCATAAAACAGGTACCTTGCAAGATCTTGTAGCTATGCAGGATCTTTGAAGAAGAGGAACCAACATTTTCTCCGTGGGTTTGTATTATTATTATTATTATTAATCTCCATACCACTCCAAATATTCAGGGCACCAACAAAAAAGAGAGTTAAAAAATATCAATGCTCCAAAAAGCATCACAGTGGAACCCAACTACAAGGGCATGTGGGAAAGTAGCAGATGTGTGAGGCAGTGAGGCACAATGGGGCAATGGGGCACAAGCCAGGGCTGTGGCAAATCACTACCAGCAAATTAGAAAAAGAAAGGGAGAAAAACCTGCAGGTAATTGTAAAGGGCAAGAAAGGAAAAGGAGATCAAAGGATCCTCTGAAGGATGGTCAACCCTATAAAGCACTGGCTGAGGAAAGGAGAGGGCATTTAACTACAGACATGGTTTGAAAAGGGTAGAGCTGACAGAAATAGTTCCAATAAAGCAGGTGACAGACAGCCAGGGTTTGAAATCAGAGAACAAGAGCAAAGGACAGGCTTGAGACATTATAAAGGAAGTTAAGACATTGTGTTGATAACCTGGGTGTGCATGTGTGTGGGTGAGCTGATTACCAGTATGATATGCTCCCTTCTGTATGTATTTAAAGCACAAATTCTGGCTATTCTAGCTCGTTAAACACTGGACTCTCTCAACTTTTACCAGTCTGGGCCTGTTGAAGAGTGCAATAATATGCACATAAAAGTAGCTAAAAGCTTCTTTTCTGCTCTAGTCAGGATGCCACTAAATAAAAGCTGTCAGCCATTTCAACAGGGTATCATTCAGAAACAACTAGGAATCTTTTTAGAAGTAATACAGAAGAGAAGACCACTGCTTCAGCCAAGGCTCCCTGGAAAAAAACCAAACTGAGAAAAGGGATGAAGCAGAGGAGATTCCAAATAGGTGTTTCTTTCTCCTTACAAAACTGCTAAGCACAGTATGCTACAAACAGCAGGACTTCTAAGAAGGCTTAAACAAAATCAGTGATCTTATCCTACTTGTTGATGTGTTGAGAATTTTTATAAATTTGCTTGGCCTTTTTTCTAACCACTGTATCATGGCCAGGCCACACACCCACAGACAGCCCTGAACAAAACATTGAGTGGAGCCTTGCAGTGAGCTCCATCATGGCCAGCTTCAAGTATTTCTCAAGTTTTTCAAATTAAACATTTGAAAACAACCAAACATTTTAAGTTGTAGGAAAGACTTCACAGCAGTGCCAATATTTCAGTAATAGTCCTATTCAGTTTGAGAAAAACATCCAGTAAGGAGCCAGTATTTGTCATTTACTTGCAAAAATCTCCACAGCTTTGATAGCTGTTGGGATTTTTCATAGAAAACAGCTAGAAAATTAGAAGTACTGACACCTATTCCTGCACACAAATAGAGTTGCCACATTACAATACTGTAAACAGAATGATTTTAAAGAGAACAGATGTTAAACTTATTTGTTAGCCCAAGTACCCAGCCTCCATTGCCAAAACGTGGAATACCATCAGGTGCCTGAGATACTATGAACCAAAATGATCTAAAATATGTCACAAATGTCAAACAAGAGACATGGGGCACATTCAGGTAATGTGACTGGATATCACAACACTTCTAGATAAGATACAACTGGAGTACAAAGCTGGCATTTATTCACACTAGGTAAACTGTAAACTTAAACTTCTTGGTAAAAAAAGAAGAAACAAAATAGTCCAGAGTTGCCCTTTCAACAGCTATGACCAGGAATGGCACTCCTCTCCCTTCTTTCAGTTTTACAGACTAAGAAGTTATAGTAAAATAGAAAAGAAAAAGCAGAAGGCATCTAAAAGCACAGTTACTGGTGCAGAGCACAGGCCTTCAAAAGGCACTTGGCCCTCATTCCAACTTGCAAGAAACCTGTGCATACAGGCAAACGTGTCTGTAAATACCTGAGCTGCTGCAAAGAGCACACAAAGAGGAAACTGCAGAAGCCTGCCCATGGTTACACCAAGACAGTCTGAATAGCTACTAAACTTCTAGGGTCTGAGTGGTTAAGTCTCTGCTCAGAGTAATTCTCAACTCTTACAACAACAAAGCAGCTCTTTAGGAGAACAGGAAGTGTCTAAAGGGCAATCCCAGGGAATCCTTGCTGAGGATGGGTGCAACATTGTGCAAGGACAGGCCAATGTGATGACAGCTTGCCAAAGCGATCCCATGTGATATGACAAAAAGAAATTAGGGAGTATTAAACAGAAGAGGGAACAGCAGAACAAATAACACCACTTCACCTGGCGTCTCTAGTGGCTCTGGAATATTTATATGTGGGGCTGTAAGCTTCTGATGCCTTTCCCTCAGCAAATGGTGAATCCCTATTCTAGGAGACAGGTATTGAGAAAATACAGAAGGCAGACAATAAACTAAGAAAAAGTAATCAACATAGCAGGAGAACAATGAACATACATTTAGGGCAAAAATGGTGAAAAAAAAAAAGTTCCGAGGCTCCTAAAAAGAACAAAATTTTTTAATTCCCTACACTAAAATTTTAGGAGCCACTGCAGTAAATGAGTTACTGGATCCACTTATTCTTTGATCCCACTAAGCATGATGACATAAAGGCACGGAAACATTTTTCCATACCAGCAGAAGCATCAGTTCCTTACATTCAGGATTTTTTCCCTGTCTTGCCTACCACTACCACCCAGCTCTCAAGGGGAAAAATCCAAAAACGTTAAACAATTACAAGAAGAAGAACAAAGAGAAAAGGAGTCTTTCCTTTTCCTGATGCATGAAATTAATTAAATACATACTAACACCTGCACACTGAAAAGTAGCCCCTTTCCAGCCTTCCCTTGGGAAAAGCAACAAATCTCATGTCTGATACCTCTTGTTTTCTAATTCTCCCCTGTATAATAGAATATCTTCTATTATTTTCTCAAGTGACTCCTTAAAAGCACTTCTTAAGTTCTCTGGCCCCACTATCTTGAGGGATGGGTCTATTGTCAAATCTGTTGTCAAATAAACAAACAAACACACTTTTTCTCTCTTAGCATTACCTATTGGATAGCTAAGCACTGCAGACAAATTTGATAAAATTCAACAACTTACATTACAACTCTAGCTGAATGACAATAGTCATATCATACAGACTACACTAGCTGAAAGAGTTTCTACTTGTCATAAAAAACCCAACCAAGATCTCAGCCAGAAAGAGGAAAAAATGAAAAAAGTACTTTCTAATTACACCAGTCTAATTTTCTGACTACACACAAAGTTAACTAGGAGTCACTCTTTTAAGTTACCACTCCACTGTTCTCCTCTGTCTGACTTTCAGAGGAAGGAGATAAATTCTGTTTATTTAATGGAATATGTACTAAAATGCAAACAAAGAGGGAAGAGGGAATGGTTAGAGGGGAGGTCCCAGAACTACTGTCACCTATTTTTTTTGATTAATTACATTTCAACTTGTTGATATGCCCCAATTCTAAGAGACATAATAATCAAGTATACTAATGTAACACAACTTTTACAAGATTCTCTGCAAAGGCAGCCCAATCTAAGGTCATAAATTTGACAGCAGAAGACTAACATGTTCTGCTGATGACTGGATGTGAGATTTGCTGCTGCACAGAGGAAACAAAGTGCTTTGACAGTATGACCTTGAAGTGGTAAAGCACATGAGTTGAGGTTGATCTGTATGTGGACCTTAACTTAGCAATTTCCCAAGTTTCAGCCATTCACTTTGATGTGAAGCACTCAAGCAATTCTAATGCTAATTTTGTCAGGTTTGTGGTTTACATTTCCCTCAAGTACATACAAATGGGTCAGTGCCAATAGTGAGCAGGCAAGGAACTATACATCATTAAGCAGGGCTCCCAGGTCAGTTGATGAGGCTTCACCTCTTTAATCATGTGAAATAGACTTGAAGTTTTGGATCCAGGAGGGGAGAAAGCTGCGCTTGGATGTTGGTCATATGGTGATCACAGGGACATTGAGAAGGTACTGCTGGTAATTCTGTGCCTTCCAACACATCTCCTTTGAGCACTAAGCCATGTAGGCAAATCCCATGGGTGCTGCACATTGGAGCTGCCTTTCTGCCCTATTGAAACCCAGTGACCAGGCCCAGGAACAGACCCAGATGAACCAAGCAGGCAGTGAACCAGAAGGCAAAAAGGCAGTAGCACAGGGCTACCAACATTCAACTCACAGGCACTGCAATGGGAAAGCACAAAGCCGGTGCCAAAGAAATAAAATTTGTTTGCTTAGAATATACTTTGGTTCTGAATTTTCTAACCTCCCTAGAGCAGTTATCTGCACAAAGGAAGGTTCCAGGTCTTGCTGTTTTGTGACAAAAGGGACATCATAAAAAAAAAAAAAGAAAAGATGCCTTATCAATTCCTTAAAAGCAGGTGAAATTACTTGATGTGAAGGGAATGACTTCACTGCCATCTCAATACCACAAGTCATATGAAGACTGAACGTTTGCACTCAGGTTCCCTGTTCCCTAGCCTCAGGAAGGCATTGAGATTCCTCTTTTACAGAGCTTCATGCTGGAATCCCATCAGCAGAACTCTACAAAAAATAAGTTCCACGTAAAGCCATTATTTACCTCCTCTGCTTCTGGTAATAATTTAAGAAATTCATGTAGCAGCTCAGAACCATAGGGCTGACTTCTTCCATGATAAATATCTTCAATGATGGATTCGGCAGACCTTGAAAAAACAATTGAGCACACATATTTCTAACACTTGCAGGGCAAACAGTCACACAGATTGAAAAAGCCGTGCCAAGCTATGAAGAGGTTGTGGATGTATCAGTGTCCACAGCAGCACTGCTCTGACACCATTTTCAGTGATGCCTTTACCAAAGGGCAACATTATCAGTGAATACAGACAGCAACGAAACAGCTCACTCTTGAAAAAGTTGCTCACATTGCCCCTTTCTAATTGCTTATAAAGAGAGGAAGCTTATAAGAGGAAGCTTATAAAGAGAGTGAAAGGCAGCTCACAGGCAGTGTTACATGAGGTAAAAGGGCAAACCTGAAAACTCACTTCGACTGGTTAACATCAGCAAACTCTAAATGTTTGATGCTAAGTCATAAATGCACTCAAAACTAAACATATTAGAAAACAAATTATGTCAAATGACTTTCGAGAAAACTGCATAAAACTGCAAAGTCCACGAGGAACAGAGCATAATGGATATATTTTATGAGAACGACAAAGAATTCTTACTTTTTGAATTGTTTGAGAAATATCCCAATGTTCATACTTCGTTTTGCATCCAAAATGGAAACCTGAGAGAGAAAGCAAGAGAGATTACTCTAACAATACCTAAGAAAACAGCATATAATGCTGGTATCATTTCCTAAATTGCTACAGATAACTGTCTGCACCAAATCCCAGGCCAAATAAATACAGAGTCACTTCTTATCAGCAAAGCTCATATGCTACAAAACTAGTTTTTACCAGGGAAACATATAGCACACTCACATCACCTTTCCCCAAGTGAAGCAAAAAATTCCATAGCAACATATAACAAAGGAAAGAATCAATATTTCTATTTCATTAGAAAGTAAAAACATTCTTCTTGTTTATTTCAAAACCCTGCATCAGCAAAATGTTGCTTATCAGGTAATACACTATATTGCATTTGAAGGCCCCGAGGTTAGTGAACACCACACTTCAAAACCCATGTAAATTCAGAGGGTTTGTGACAAATGTGAGGATGGGATTTCTAAGCAGAGGTCAGGTGCATTACTGATTTAATTCATGCCAACTAACAGGCACACTAATTCAGGGGAAGATAAGTAAGTCGATCTTGACTCAAACCCTGAAACACGTAATGCTCAAATGTGTTTGCTTACCTAGAAGCAAACAGAAATCCATAATAAAATAAGAGTGCCTCCCAGCTTTGTATTTCACAGCTGGTTCACTGTATCATCTTACATGTACAATTCTGAAGATTAGGAAGAGGGGGAAAAAAATCCTCACAATATTTTCTCCTAATTTTGTAAAAAATTTAAAATCCAAGTCCCTCTTTTATACTAGTTTTTCTTCCTGAAACAGCATACAAGCTTAAACCTGAGAGGTTTGCCCTGTTTTAGCAAATTGTGTCCTTAAGGTTAAAATTTTACCACAGCTATTTTGGTGATAACAGCTACAAAAGTCATGAGATTTACAAGGACAAGAGAATTGTTTCACCTTAACAGTTCCACCTGACTGCTACAATAAAAGGCCTCAGTACACATAGATGCTCAAGACTACTGTTGGACTCGCATGCTGTTTGTGGTTTTGACAACTGGAAAGGCATTTTGACCTTTGTGACAGTGCTCAGATTAGAAGCAGATATATAAATGCAACATTGGCATTGTCACAAAATTGAATTAGCCTGCAGTCAGCTGGTGACAGTGAAAACATAGGGATGATTAATGGGCTATCCTCAACATACGCCCAGGAGACAGCCTCTTCATCTGCTGAAAATAGTGAGTCATATTGAAAAGTTTTCTGAAATTCTGGAATTTCCTCTCTTCTGGAAACACCAAAGACCAGAAAATCCAGGAAATATCAGCATATTAGTTTTAATTAGATGATCGGTAGCCCAAAGCCCTCCAGTTTTAGCATTTGCAGAGATAAGGGTGGACAGATTATGGTTTATTCTCCTGTTATCTTAAAGAGTTCAGAGGCCCCTAACAGATCATTAAAGAAAAGCCCCTTAACACAGGACAGGTTCAACTATCTCTCCCCCTGCAGTATCTAATCTTTTTCAAATGTTTTACTGCAGGGACCTCTCACTGACCTCTCTAACTGTAGCTCCAGTCTCCAATTGCTCCGGTCACCCCTAATTCTCTGATTTCTCTGTACTAGTTTAAGCCTATAAGTTTTACCGTCATTTAGCTTTTGGTTTGTTTGGGTTTTTAAGCATATTCAGAGTTAATCTTGTGTACATTTTTTAAATCACAGTCAGTAACTGTTACAAAGAGACTGATCATCAGCTGAATAAACCTTTGTTTTCCATGGCACAACTCAGATTTACAGTACAACCTCAAACAAATTACATAATTTTTTCAATACCTTCCCTTGAAGAAAAATAACAAATGGGAACATATACAGTTATATTTGTCTTATAAGCACAAAAAAACCCAACAAAACCACAGCTGTTCTTAAGTACCAGGATTTTACATACACTTCTTGCTCTGTATATGACTGTACTCTATTTTTTCTTTGATTTCTTGTTTAACCACACGATCAGAACAAATCTCACTTTTTGGCCACCCTTTGGTTGGTGTCTAATTCAAGCTTATCAAAAGCGTTTGAAACTACTGTCATTACATAACTACCTTCAGGGAGTTTCCAGATGGGAGCACAAGGAGGAGAAAAGGGGAACCCAGCAGATACTCCATAAATACAAATTCCTACTCCTTGCAGACAAATATCTTCCATCTCACATTCAGTTGCATACTAGATTCATAACCTCAACCTGAACATCTGTTCACAATGTCTACTCTTCTCCACTGAGATTTCACTTGATTTCCTTCATGCAGAGCACTGTCTGCTGTTGCTTTTTGCCCTTTGAACATTACCACAGCTTTTTCTAAATTCTGCTCAGTCTGCTCCTGTCTTCTGTTCACACACATTGTCAGCACTGCTGCTGGCACAGCCCGTTTCAGGTCTCTGTTTGCCACCCAAAGATGTTTTGAAGTGCTGTCTGCCAGTAATACCCCTGGGCTTCTTGACTCAAAAAGTTACACTGGACTGTAACTGAGAATTTGGAGCAGGCATTGCTAGTCTCACTGGGATTCTCTAGAGCAAAAAAACCTCTCATATGGTTTCTTATGATTTATTTTAGATAAATTCAGGAGAGCTTTCTCCATTCTCATCCTCTACTCTCTGAAACTGGAAATATTGCAATTCTCTCAGATACTTTCCACCATCTCTACATCTGCACTTTGCAAAGCCATGCAAAACATCACAGGTCACACAAACTTGCCACCTCTGCTTCATAAACAGTGCAATCTCTAAACCAAGGACAGCAATTCACTCATGAATCCATCAGATTCATTTTCATCACCACAGTATTCAACCCAGCATATTTCCAAAATCTGCAGCAAGCACAGATCACACAGTAACAGGCCTCAGTTTGACAAATGTTAATCCACCACAGAAATATTCAGTTTTTGAGGTACTGTGAGAAGGGGAAAATTAGCCTGAGTACCACAGTGAAGCTATGTTGATGGTAAGAAGATATCTACTCCTGAACCCCAACACAAATTTGCAATCAATACAAAAGACTGAGAGGAGTGCTCTGGGAGACACAAAAAGACCCACATCAAAACTGACTTTGTAGTGACTGGCGAAATGCAACAAGAGTTTCTTGCCATGAACTTATCAATAAGGAAGAGAAACACAACAAAGTAGATTTCTAATGGGTCAGTAAAACAAAACATTATAGGTTTTCTTTGCCTCAGAACAATGGGGTTTCACATGGTGAGATCCAGTTTACAAATTACAGCAAGCATGGAACAGCCTGGTGGGTCAGGCTTGGTGCTGAGGGTTAGGAAGGATATAAATGGCTTCCTGTTTCCACTTCACATTATAACACACTAACCATCACTCCATGCCTGGAGTCACAGTGCAGCACAGCAAATCTAGCAGCTTACTAAAGGGCTGTCCCCACTCCGTGTCATCCTTCCATGGCATGTTCCTAGCCTGCTCTTTCCCTTAGGCAGACACTGGTACTCATCTCATTTGGTTCTTGCTGTTAGTTCTTCTCTGGATTAACAGGTTGAATCAGATCTCAAGAAGGTGGAATGAGCATCAGAGCCAGCACAGGGAAAACAGAGAGAGCAAGTCTAGGAGAGGGGGCAAGAGACATCCTGTTCGCTCCTTCTATCTTCCTTCTCTCTCCTCCTCTCACTGTCCCCTTGCACAGGTTCTGGAATTCACTGCATCCTTCTACAAAATCATCAAAACTCACCCAAAGAGCAGAAACTACTCCAGCAGAAAACAAACAAAGAACCCCACAGCACTCTACTGAGCTGGTTACTCAAATATGTTTACAGAGGGTGCAATATGCGTATTACATTAACCAATATCTGTCCAGAGCCAGTGGACAGGTGGGGTGAGAACCAGCAGCAGAGGCACGGTTTGAAGGAGAAAGCAGGAGCAGTTCCCCTGGCTGACAAGAAGCTGTTCTGCCCACTCGGCTGCCAGGCTAACGATAGCCTGGGTGAGTGCCTGTTGTGCCACACTGGGACACCACAGAGGGATGGGGAAAGTAAATTGGTGTGTAAACTTAACCTTGCACCCCCTATTTTTCAGAGCCTCAAATTACATGGAACCATAGGGCAAATTAAGCCTTTAGTCAAGGAAACATGTTAATTAATCTCCTAAGGGTTTGGTGAGGGATTGTTTACAAAAAGGAAAGCATTTGCTGCAGGAGTTTGACTCAAGCCTCAAAAGGGACTTCTGTTATAATGATGATGTTACATCTAAATTCCCTGTATAAATCACTGTCAAGTGAGGAATTAAAAGGACACGTAGTGTTGCAAGCTCCTACATGTGTAGAACTTTTACCAAAACTGCTCATGATTTCATAATCAACAGTGATCTCTGGCAAAGGTATGAAACCCCAAATCTCCTCCACAGTCCGTAGGGCAGTGCTCTCAACACTGGCTGAAGAGTAATTCTTTGCCACTTCCACTGAAGCTGCACCATTGCACCAAGGGAGACTCCATAGGGACAACAGAGCACTCCCTGGCCATGCACTTCTGTACAGCACTTTGGACACATGCTACTTTTTTCAGATTTGGATCCAAGTAAAAGTTGAGTTTATACACTTGAAGTTATCTTGAAAATTCATTGCTGATATACTATGCCAACTAAGCTAATTCTACTATGTAAACGTCAAAGAACATTTTTCATTGCTAGACCATAAAGAACTGTCTAAAATCATCTCTGTTTTACACAAAAGGAACAGAGGTACTGAAACACAAAATGTTTTGTCCACCTGTCCCTGGCTGGCCAGCAACATGGCCACACACAGGACTAGAGCTCCCTCAGTCCCACACTGTCACACTGATTCTGTGCACTTCAGCCTGCTCCCTGCTCCTGTCAGCCTCTATAGGTTTTACCAGAGTGAGCTGAGGATAACCATCCCACATGGAAATAATGGATGGCAGGGGTCACAAGCAAGGCCTGTGTTCCCATTCTTGGTTTTATATATGTTCTTGAAATCTTGAAATTCAGCAGCCCTTTGCTGAATCAAGCCTGCAGTAGGGTGAGGCACGTGAGCTGCTGCGCATCTGGACTTCTGCACTTCCAATAACACACAGCTCCTCAGGATTAGCTCCCTCCCTCCTTGCTAAGCAGATAGGACTGCAAAGTCCATTAACACATAAGAAATTGCTCACCACTGACACACTGCTGCAGCATGCTTGACAAAGCTTAGCGAGTGAGTGGAACATTTTGTCACTTAAGTGGCATCACTCAGAAGCAAGTCCTGCTGCCTCACCACCTGCCACATGCAGAGTCACCATGGGAGCCCCGAACCAGGGTGCACAGGCATCAAGCAGTGCAAATGCACTGCACCACCATATCAGCTCCAGACAGGTGCACAAAAATCATGACTTTTAGCAAAGCAGAGTTTTGTTTCCAAGGCATTGAATCTTGGAGAATTCCTGGTTTTGCAGGCCTCTGATTTTAATCTCTACCACTGCATGAATTGTGGAGCGCTCTGGGGTTTTCTCCGACCTACCTATTGCACACTATGGGCCACATTCCATTTATGAAACTTATTGTAATATTTACTAGAACTAGATTTTTATCACACAGCAGTCCTGAAAGGGGGAGCTTCTGAGGAAACGCAGGAAGCCAGAGCTCTGTACATCTGTACTTGGCACAGGAAGTCCACTCACTACACTCCTGATTCAAAGATGAACATAGCCTGAAAACAGCACAGAGCTTAATGACTACCTCTGATGATGGCCCCAATTACTACTTCCCAACATCAGGGCTTCAGAGCCTACAACACACATCCCTTTTTAAACCTTAAATTTCAATATGTAAAACATGTAAAACATCCGTGCATTGGTTTCCCATCTTGTCCCTTCTGATCTTATTTTGACATCTCCTCAATCCTGCAAGATATCAGCAATTTCATGTCCCTATTTTCTCACTAAAACTTGATGCATTGTTACATCTCTTAACCCCATGCCCTCTGTATTTTGTTTACAAGCTAACATGTATGTAGACACACACTAGTGATTAAATCTGCATTTCAGCCCTCCAATTACTTCAGAGAAAGATCACTTGAGACAATTCAATTCAGGCTTCACAAAGAGGCTGTCTATAAATGAGGATTTAAGAACCAGAAAAGCTACTTATCAGTTCCCTGGAGAGTGTCTGAACCTGAGAGTACTCAGTACAGAGTACTCCTTGCCACCAGAACAGAAATCAGTGGCAATCTTGGGACCTTCTTGGAAGGTTATCTTCATGTCCAGAAAAAGCAGGGAAGATGAAGTAAAGTTTTTCTTGGCAGGAAAGTCATGTTTATGAAAGCGGAAACTTTAAAATTATCAAATGATAAATACCCTTAATCACTATATTCTGTTCTGTATCCTTGCTGCCCTACTGGCACTTCCCTTCCCAATGTCTCTAGGACACTGTGGGCATATATGGCAGTAACCCCTGCAAATGGGACTCTCTTCTATCCTGCCTGGTACATGTCTGCATGTACAACATCTTGTTTGTATCACAGACATAGAGGAAGAGTTGAAGAGACAATACAATTGTGTTCCACACTGGAAACTCATGGGCTATCCAACATGAGTAAATACAGATGCTCTCAGCTCCCTCTGCTTATTCATATTTATTTTAACAGGTGATCAAATCACAGCACTTAGCAAGTTAAAATAATAAAACACAGTTAGCTCTTTGAAAAACAAATATGGGCCACTAAGAACAAAGAGTTTATGCTTCCCATCATTCCCCTCTCCTTTGAATCAAGACAAAATTGCCATAAGGATGAAACATGACAGAGAAAGAGAAAAAGGTGAGGCAGAATTCACATCAACTCCTACAGCATTATGTAAAAAAAGAGGTTTTACTTTAATTCTTACCTCCTCTTTAGTCTCTTTAAATGAAGACTTTAAAGATCGGCTTCGGGAGTCCTGGGGTTTGGCTTCTTCCTGCTGCCCAAAAAGTTCCTCAACTGTCTTCTTGTCAATCTGATACTGTGATCTCGCAGCAATCGTCCAGATATTGTTTTTACCACGGACTTGTTCTTCGGGGATAGTTTTCCAGAAAAAGCTCCGCATCCGTTTTTTTTTGCCGTGGCCGTCGTGCCCGTTCAGCAGCTGTGGGGGCAGAGGGATGTTGGGGCCAGGCAGGGGAGGAGGGGGCGGCGGAGGGGGCGGCATTCCCGGCGGGAGCGGAGGGGCTGGGGGAGCCCCTGCCAGGGGACATGGCTCAGGGGGCGGCGATGCTGCCGGCTGAGAAAGCTGAGGCGCCGTCGTCGTCGTGTCCTCGCTCATTAATCCCGCCGCAACTGGAATAGCCCCATTTTCTTTATCATTGACCAAGGAGAGACAATTCATAACATGCATTTTACAGGCTCCCCGAAGGGGAGAGTGTTACTCCCTGGGATGGGTTTGGAGCATTGAGCGGCACCGCTGGGATCACGCCCTCTCAAGCCCTGTCTGCCACAGGAGGGGACCGCACCATCTCCACAACCTGCGACAAAGGACAACAGGGACACTCACATCACAGACGCCGGACATTATCCCTCGCACTGAAAAGACTCTAAAGTACAACAGCTATCGAGTTTTTTCAACCCAGAAAGGAAACGTAGTGAATCAAAAGAGTTTCACAGGGCAATTGTTTAACATTTAGCCACACCGAGATTTTAAACCGAGATTTAGGTGCCTAGATTTCAAGAACATACATAAAAACAAGAATACCTCTAAATCACCCACAGTATGTATCAAAACTACCTATGAATCCCCGTTCTGTGCAATTTTGTAAGAGAATATATTTATCCCAAGTTATTAAAACAAATATTCCACTCCTAATTTCAGATATGCTTTTAAAGCTGACTGCACACAGTACAAACTATAGATTAACTGCATCAAACAGACCCTGTTTGAATCCTCTAAATTCATGGTTCAAATCCAAACTGTGTTAAAATAGCTAAAAAATTTCTGATGATTTGACAGTCTAGCCCAGTGTTCTACTTTTTTTGCCTTTGTATTTTTCACAGAATTGTCAATAAGGGCAAAAGTAGTGTGCAGTCCCTAAAGTCTCTGTGTTTGCTGAGCATGAACTTAAAAGTGTTACTGGTCTGGCTGCACTACCTCCCAAAATACAGTCAGAGAATAAAGACCACAGTTTGATTAAGCTGTCCTTTATAATTTACTTCAGCATCTAGATTAACACTGCCAGCTCAATAGCAGAGAGAGAAAGGACAAAGAAGCTGATAGGAACATGACCCTACATATCCTAAGCATTGCACATAGGCAAAGCTTTAAATACTTTGAGAAGTTTTTATCTCTAGATGATCTCACAAAACAACTAAACAGGAATCACAACGGGTTTTAGCACTTTTCTTATACTGCCACCTTCTAAACAAAAGCGCTGTTATTAGCAGCAAACCTTCAGGTAAGAGCATGACTTCCACAAAGTTTTTTGATTTTGATAAGTCAAATCTATTGAAACAGATTCAAGTCATAAATCTTAGAGAAAACAAAGTGTTTCAAGCACATGCCACTGAGGAATCGCGTGATTTTATGGAAATTTGGAAGTAATCTCAAAAAAGGAGATTCGGGAATTTACAAGAAAAAATTTAAAAATTCAGAGATGCCACACAATACAAACTTAGATAGGAGACAGCCCCTGAGCAAAACTTGGTCTCAGGAAAATTCAACAGAAGAAGCTCAAGTAATGCACTGGCACAAAAACAACATCAAATCAGAAATCTGGCACTGACTTAGTGGTATACCTCCTCAGCAGGCTTCACATGGAGCTAATAGCAACTCAGATCAATTTGACATTGTATAATAGTGATGAAAAAAACTTCACTACTTTTGCCAGAGATCCATCACTAGACTGTACATGAACAAACAGACCCAAGTCACGGAAACAAGCCTTAGGGCAAATTCTCTCTTGGTCTGCAAGGACTCAGCCACTCACAGTTTCACTGAAATCAATGGAAAACAACACAAAATCATCCACTGTACCTTTTCTTCCCAAAACCTTGCTCAGGTAGCAAGGAGCTCCTCTCTCCTGCTTCAGATTTTCTAATCTCATACCTTACATTATCCTGGTGTTTACAAGAATAGAAAACATATATAAAAACCTGAGGTTTAAATCACAGGCATGATGGAAAATACTTTAATGGCATGGTAAAAAAGAGAGAAGCTACAAATAAAGTGGATCAGGATAGAGTGTTTCAAGTTTAAGTCAGCATTAATACCCAGCTGCTATTACAGGGCTCTGTATGTTCACGCCTCTTCTCCCAAATTCATGATCATAGAAGCAGAGAGGCATAAAAAAGCAGGTGCAAGGTGGTGGAAAGAGATTAACCACTCAAAGCAATTAAGTGTTGCATTAATTTAAAGAAATACTCAACTAGGAAAAACACTTTTCCTCCCTACTACTTATTTAAAAATGAAAAATGTATTAGCTAGTTTTCCACCATCACAAAGCACTATCCAACATTATTATTTTCTGACTTGGGTTCCCACACATCCACATTAAAAAGAGACACAGACAGACTGACCGACCATGCCCCAGGCAACATCCAAGAACCTCATTTTGGGACTTTCAATAAATCCATACGCTTTACGAAAAACAGCATCAAATCCTAATGGAACAGAGTTGTAGGAGATGAATCATCAGAGTCCCAGGAGTGGAAAATGACTGATCTCAGACCTGAGCGCTTCTGAGCTAGACAAGGGATACTCCTAGTGAAAGGAGAGGAGAAGGCACGGGCAAGAAAACATCCCAACCTAGATGTAAAGATAGATAGAACAGGAAAAACTGTTTTCGACCCAGTGAGCCCTGTACTGCTTTAGATGAGGTAACAGCTAGAACCAGGAAAGGGGAGGAATCAGCATTTGGAAGGAAGGCACGGAAGGAAAGGCACAGCATAAAGGCTGGCATTCAGCTTTGTTTTCTGACAGATAAGCACGATCCAGGTGACAGAGGTCACCTACTTGTAAGAGGATGGCTGTCTCCAGTTACCAGACACCGGGAGACTGGTCAGAATTCCCTTCTCATGCTGCCTCTCTGGAGGAGCAGCTCAAAGTTGTTCCCAGCGGAGGCTCCCACCAGTGCCGTGGGTGGAAGAGGAGCTGGCAGCCAGGACAGGTTCTGGGCTGCTCGCTGCTATCAGCAGGTGCCTCTGAGCAGGAAATACAGCCAGAGGAGGTGGGGAACAAGGCAGCCCTTCCAACTGTGAACTACAGATTACCAAGACACGCTGGGACTGGGATGTGTAATACAAGCCAAGCAAAATTTTAGCTCCTAAGGAGCCTCTCCACACTTTTCAAAGGGAAAAAAAAAAAAAAAAAAAAAAAAAAAAAAAAAAAAAAAAAAAAAAAAAAAAAAAAAAAGCATTTAAAAATGTG
>VWZU01019646.1:660976-705415 GCA_013397095.1 Sterrhoptilus dennistouni
CGAGCGGGGCCTTGATCGCCCCTGCCTGACCCGTGCCACCGATAAGCCCCTGCGGGAGGAAAGCGACCCGCCACCCAGCGCCGGTGCCGCCACCGCAGCGAACGGAGATGCGCAGTGGCGCCTCCGGGGGCACCGGGTCTAAGCCAGCTCCGGCTGAGCTGATCCCTCCATCCATCCATCCGTCCCTGCTCGCACGCTGTCACCGCACTCACAGCAGCGATTTCTATAGAAACAGGACAGCAGTGCTCCCGGCAGCGCGCCCGCCTGGAAGGAACGGGCTCCTCTCCCCCGCTGAAGCCTCTCTCGCCCTCTGCCCACGCTCCCGAGCAAGAGCATCCCTTGGTCCATCCCGCATCCCTCGCCCGCCGGCTCAGCCCCGCTGGGGGAAGCAGACAAGACGGGCCCCTTGTGATTCCAAAGCGGACGGTGTGAGAGAAGTGCAGCCCAATTTAAGACGTGATCACAGCCCTGGGTTACAGCGCTCCAGGCAGCAGCACGTGTGAGTTGTGGATACCCAAAACCAAAGTACCATCTGCTGATAAGCCAGCAAACCAATACAAATGGTTCTAAAATATTTTATCAAGAGGTTGAATCCTATTTCTAAAATAAAACCATTTTCCCAGGAAGAGTAAAGGTGAAGAACTTCACTCAAGTCACTTATTAGTCTGTCCACACAGCACAACACTACTTTTTCCAGAAGGCGAATTCCAAAGGCGGAAACAGAAACCCTTCCTTTCCTGAGAAAGAGGGAAGAAGAAGAAACCTCACTTCCAGTCTTGCTTAATAAGCCACCAAAACTTCCGAGCTGAGCACAGGAGAGAGAAAATAACACCTTGGCACAACCAGGGGTGGGAAGGCAGGAGCAGAGGGATAAAATCACATCTTACCTGAGTGTGTCGTGCCTCAACTGTGCTATTTACTCTGCTCAGGTGTTGGGAGGCAGGAACCCAAGGAAAAATGGGAGACCAGGTGGCCTCCCCTGGCCCCAGGCCCATGGTCTCTGAGGTTACACCATTCCTGCTCACAGTTCTGCAGCCAGAGATCTGACCTACTGGTCTGGCGATACAGCCTGCTTGAGTCACCTCAATTTAGAAAAGTAATATTAGAACAAAAGGAAAATTTAAGGAACGTAATGGCAGAACCCAGTCATCTAAGCTGAAAATTCACTGTGTAAAAAAGAGTTCAACTGCAGTAAAAGGCAATTCCCAGCAGAGCACACATCTCAGCTTGGCAGGGTTAGCAGCAGCTGGAGAGGACTCGCTCAGCTTTGAGCCAGCGTGGACATTCCTCGAGAGTGTCAGGTCAGCCCTGAGGTCATCGGCGAGGAAGCGCTTTGCCGCTTGGACTGTAACCGCTTGTGCTGGAGCCAAAGGGACTTGTTTTCATTGCTGCCAGTCATGAGCACAAATGTTCTCTCAAAAAGACGGAAAAGAGCAAGCCAAACAAGAGACTTGCATAATGGCATTGTATTAAAAGAATCAGAACCCAAACAGGACAGCAGATGACCGGGGGGCCAGTCCGGATGTGAAGTTAAACTCTTCACTCTTCTTCACCCTGTGGGTTTGTTCTGCCTGAACTTTTCCAAAACACGTTAGCAAATTAAGTTTTTAGCTGATTTTTTTCACCTAAACATGTAACATTCAATAGGCAAATATTTTGCCCACATGACCAAAATTAATCTGAGTTACAAACAACTGAAAACAGGTCTTTACAGTAGGAAGTATTAGGCAACTTTAATAATAGGTAGATCAAGCAGCCCCACCTATAATAAACAACAAAAGCACCTCCCTAGAACAGATAGCATTTAGATGACTTGGTGTACTACCAAACCAAATTGTACTGTTAATTTTTTTAAGACTTCTAGTTAATGAAATGCTTGGGACAGTTTTCAGGATAACTACTTTTTTTTAAGGCATTTTTAATGAGAAGTAAAAAAACCACCTTGTCTTTTGTAAACTCTGCTTTTCTTCAGAGCACAGAGCTTCTAATTCTTTAGTCTGAACAAAATCCAATGACTGAACAGTTCTAATGGAAATAAAGCAATATATACCACCTGAAAAAAGGCGTCATCTTCATTACAAGTCCTCAATTCTACAGAGTTTGGACAAAGGGAGGAGAAAAAGGTAATTGTGACACTCCTGTGACATTAAAACAAAAATATATTTGGGTTCAAAATTAAGCATTCTGTTAGTTAAGCTCTCAAAACAAAACTCTGCAATTAATTACCACCATCACATAAAACTAGCATGATGTATACACATCCTGTGTAAGAAAGGCAAATCAAAACTGAACACGCAACACAAGTTTTTAGCATTATTTATCTCTTAAGTGCTTGAATTTACAGCTCTTAACATTCTTTAAAAGGCAGCAAGATGTATAGTTATTTAATTAGGACAGTAAGACACAATTCCTTATGTACTAGGAACACACTGCTGATAGCTGAACTGCTCCTGACTGAACCAATGGATTTATGCTGCCATAAACAGCAAGAACAGGGAAAACCTGAACTAAAAAGTCACTTCGGGTTTATTCTGTTCTATATCTCATCTCTGCACTTAATTAAGAAATGTTATCACACAGCCACACTGGGACCCATCTCAGTCCTACCAACCAATATTACACAGGGAACTCTGCAAAGATTCTCCTGGTTTCTCTTGCTGCTCCTCCTAGAATATCAAATCCTCCCTTTCCTCCAGTAGCTATTCTCTTCAAAACAGATTCTCATCAAGAGATGAGACTGAGTGTATTTGCTCAGAAAACAAAGTTCTGTTCACCTACGGCCATTAGAAAAAGTTGAATGCTCACTTTATGCTGAGAACAAGCACTTTACAGAAATACACCACCAAGAGCAGACAGCACACAATTGTTGCTCCTCCTGCTCCCTTCTTACACTTTTTTTTAGAAAGGCAGCTGAAGTGTAAAAGGCAATGCTTCTGTGCCAGCACTCTCAGCTGCAGGAAACAAAAGATTTGCAAACCACAGACTGAGCTTTTCTGTCCAAGGCCACTGCAGTGCAAGGTTCATACACTGCTGCTTTGTGTCTCAGTGCAGGGACACTGATGGGAACAGCAACACATCACTTTGTCTTTCCACTGCTTCTCCATCAATTTATGCCCTTCTTCTCCAAGGCAGGCACAAGCCACTCTACCTGCTACTCCTACACTACAGGGTGAGCTACTTCCTTCACTCCCTTCAAACTATTGCCATAATGACAAAAGCATGTAAACTCCTCCCCTCTCCCTGGCCATTTGGTTTCCACTCAAAACTCATGGAAATGAAGAGGAAGGACATTGGTGAAAACAGGTACAGAGAGGTGAACAAGAGCACTGTCACAGACAGTGAACTCTGTTTTCTATGTATCCCTAGCTTTAACAACATAGCAATTGGAAAGAACACAAAGATGTCAAAGAGCGACTAACAAGGCCAAATAGTAACAAATGAGAGAAATACAAAGCAGTGGTCAAATCTTCAGTCTAATAAAGATCTTCTAATAAAAAAAACCCCTTTCAATTTGACACAACTTAGCAATGAGTAGTTTGGTAATTTCAGGGTGGGAGCTACCACAAAATATGATAAGACTCATGACTCATATAAAAATTTTTGTGACTAGTACAATCCTTACACCAAGCATGCAACATGGAAAACGTAACCAGACTAAAAAAAAAAAAAAAAAAAAACCCAAAAAAACAAACCCAAACCTAAAGATACTTGCAGATGAGGAATGCCAAATAATTACAATACCTTACACTCCTTGCAACACCACAACAAGGAAAAAGAGCAGATAAGCAAGGCATAAAAAGTGAATATGCCTCCCATTCAGTTCAAAACAGACTTGAGGCCAACATTTAGCTTTCCTTTTACATTACTTTGATCATTTTTGAAAGGAGAGACAGACCAGAGATAAGGTTTCTGGGAAAACCAGTTGACTGAACACTGAAAAAAAGAAATACAGATACATTTTGTAACCAGAAAGGCTCTTTGGAAGGGGCTTGTCAAAGCATGAAGTAGGCCAAAGAGCATTTTTAGAGCAAAAAAGCTGTTTGTTGAATTCAGATGAACAAAATAACAGGAGCAACAAGTTTCAAACAATCCAGGAGTACAGAAAATTTATAGTATGGTTACTGAGAATCAAAACAGCTCCTGAGGTCTCCGGTACAGCTGCTACAATGACACATCTGAAAATGTTACTAATTGCTTTTTCTTCATCCTAAGAGACCTCACACAACACCGAACAAATTAATGTACCAATTTGTTAACAGAGATGAAATCTTTCACAGACAAGTCTCTACTAGGTGGGTATGGCCTCCTCTACAAACAACAAAAACACCCCATCCTGACAACTGTCCACCTAGACAAAAGCCACATTACAACCTTAAGATTTTTAAAAAGCTTTTTTGCAAGAATCAGAAAGCCTGACAACCATAATTACTTTCCATTGGAAACACTGAAGTGTCTTTTCTCCTACAATCTCTTGATATATGTTTCTAAATTTGGTTAGATCTAATAACTAATTTTAAATATAAGATATGAGCTTGAATTATTTCATAAGCACATGCATTTGAGCAGTGACAAAGAAAGTTACAGTACTATAGCAGGCTACTATCCTGCTATATTATATATCCTGCTACTATTAAATAGGTTTAATAACCTATTGATCAGCTGAACAGAGAACCCTCCTCACTGAGGCATTAACTGTTTTGCTGAGCAAAATAAAAGTAATTCGTCCTTCCCCCTAGTATAAACAATATACAGACAGGTTTTAGCAAGTAATCTCTTTGGTCCCAGCCCTTCTTCCAGGTGAAGAGACTCCAGCAGTTTCAAACCATTGCAAAATTTTGAGGGTTACACAATGCCACATTGGTCAGTCTTTCTTAAGGGAAGTGCAGATTTCTAGTTCACTCTTACCATTTCTGACAGATGAGTTCCTTCTGAGCAGCAGCAGTCCTAGGCAGGAGACATGTGAATCTGAGGGAGAAACCAAGAGCATATATGTTCCTTATGTACCCTCTTCCTACAGTGTTCCCAGTTGTGGTTGGTGCTTCAGTTGTGGTTGGTGGGTTTGCATTCTTCATCCCTGCAATAACGCATTTCCTGGCTCAACCCTACAGTCACTCAGCTCACTTTCCTTGCACCATCATACACATGTGCCAGCAGTGGAAGTCAATGGCTTCATAAGAACCGTAAATGAAATTTAATTTCCTTTAAAACTTCAAGTCGAAAACTACATGTATTGAAAGATTTGTTTCGCTATAGATTTACTTTCCAGCTGAACTTGCCCACTGTTAAAACAGCATCACTACCTGGCATTGCTCTATGAGATATTCTTGGGCAGGGGTGACAAGGCACAAAAACAGGACTAAGCTTTCACTGCAGAAGCTCCCTTCTACTTTGAACCATCACAAGTCAAGAAAGTTTGACTGCAAACACGTTTAATATGAATACAAAATTCAAATAGGATATACATTTTAGGGAACAAAACTGAGCTATTACAAGAGATTCTGACAGAACAAAAACATAAAGAAGGCTCTGTCAGGCCTAGAATTTAATGAGGAATGATTAAAAAGTTTGATTTACAGTTACATTACAGTTGTGTTAAGCACTGAAAACTTTAAGAATGTCAGCTGAAAGGCGTTTGAACATACAGTACATAAATCATACAATCCACACCATTGTAAATAACATATTTGAAGTATTTCATTTTACTTAACATAACATAAAGCAACATAACATGTGCAAATGAGGACTCCAATATATTGAATTTAAAATGTCTATGATAAAATTGACATATAATTTTACATTTAAGGACTACAGAAATGATGAAAAAATTAAAAATTTGTCCTCCATTTTACTCCCATTACTTTAGTATGCTTTTCAATTAAACAGAAAAAACATACTGGCCCGATTTCCTCTCAAAATCATACCTGTTAAACATGAAGTTTAACTAAAGCTGTAATTTGCTCTAAGTGTACAGTGACACAGCATTTACACAGTCATCTTCCCCTTGTTGGGAACTGACAAACTAGCACATGAAAGGGTTCTTAGATTATGTACACTGGTGGAAAATATTATCTTATAAAAAGGCACATACCTGTGATTTAAGGCTAGTACGGTATTTGTTTCATAGAGAAAGAAACATTTTAAATGAAATTAGTACATTTAATGGTTGGCCTCAGTCAGCAAACCACTTGGTGCAAAGCAAGAATGTGTGCTCAGAAGCCTCAGACTGACAGTGATTCTTATTTTAGTGTTTTTTTGTTTGGTTTTTTTAACCCTTTGATGGAAAGGTACATCTTTAAAAAAGACATTCGCTGCAATTCCACTTGTCAATGAGCCATCTGCTACTGTTGTCTTATACGCAGGTATCATATATAGGCCTTATATTATTCATCTGCAAAATATTCTTTTAACTTTCCCCTTTTTTTAAAAGTCATATGAAAATTATTAAAGATGTTTTCTATATTCATCTATAAAATACCAGACGTTGGTGCAAATCATGTAAACCTCCATTTGGAAATATTTTGACTAGCCACCAAAATACCAGAAATCACAAGCATCATTTGTCAGTGCAAATCTATAATAGTTTTGTTTCCCCTCCCTCTTTCCCTCCCCTATCCCAGTTACAGAAATAACCGCCAACCTTTGCATACAAAAGGAGTGCTCTATATTTGAAATTACAGAAATTACTTTTGGTTACCTTAAAGTCACCCATTTTCCTATCAAATTCAGTTTTACAGTATTATAAAAGGGGAAAAAAATTAAAGCTGTCTGTTCAAGAATCACTACAACAGTCCTTCAACCCCAACCCTTAATTATTCTCAGATTTAAAGAATTTTAGGTTAACATTGGGTCCTCTTCTATGATCTGATTACTGTTCTTCAAGCCAGGACGGGGCATCTGCTCCAGGAGTTTTCAATTTGATGTGGAACTGTTTAAGTGTCTGTTCAAGCTGCTTTTGATTGCCAGCAAAGTAAGCCGCAATGGCATTGTGGAACAGAACAAGCTGATTGTGCAATACCTTCACCTGCAGGCAAGGAGAGAGACATAAGAGGAGGAGGCTGATGTTAACATCATCACAGGTCAGTTATAAAGAAATAGGTGTATCTGAAATGCTCAGACTTCCTATAGATTTATTTAACAAAAGCTTAAAAATACAGATACCAAATGCAAATATGAATTTCTTTCACATTAAAGATTCAGAGTTTTCATAAAGTGTGTTTAACAGTCAATACCAACTCAGCATGCACAGAGCAAACACAATTCACTAAACAGCATAATGTTATCAAATATCAAACACTTGATTATAAGTACTTGATGCCTTGAAATTACATGCCAAACCTCTAAGATATGTGCCTGCAGGCCAAATGGACCTCCCTGAAACAGTACGTGGCAAAGGCATTATCTGAGTATACACTTCATGTGTTTGCCCCCCTTGAAGAGAGTTGCTGCTTTTCAGCTCATGGACACCTAAAGCAAATTAAACTGATGTCCTTCCCCCAGCAATATTTCTTGCCCATCTCCTGTAACACAGGATTATTTACAGCACTTTGTCAATATCTTGATTCTAACGTTTGTGCAAAGTCAAAATAGTCACGAAATACACCTGTCACAGCAGCAACCAAAACCTGGGCAGAAGAGCCTAAGGGCAGCTGGAGGGCACCACTGTTTTTCTCTTCCAGCCTGGCCTATGATAACAAGCTACAGCCTAACTGATGAAGTCAAAGTTAAGCAAATGATACATTTCCATCCTAGCACACCAGGAAACCTGAAGCTGTGAATGGACAGCAGCATGCTGAAAGGCATCTGTCCAGTTTCTCCTGCAGCCAAACCCTGTCTTTTTTATTCCTGAATGTACTGTCAGCCCAGCACCACCTTACTCTTGTGCCAGACCCCAGATGCCTACGGTGGTGGCCCTGTACCTGTTTCCAGCCTACAAGGTTGAGCCCAGCAGCAAGCAGCCAACACAAAAGGGAAGAGAGGAACAAGGTGGCTGAGTGAGCCCCAAGGGAAGATGTGGGAGGTAACAAATTAAGTTTTCTCTACTCAAATATTAGATTTGTCTCATCTGTCAGCACAATCCACAAGGGACAGTCTATTTCTGTCATGCTGGGAATCAAAACTGTCCTTGGCCAGGTTTGGCCTATGCCTACCAGTGGGCCATGCCTGTTTTAACTTGTTATTTGTTATTGGCTACTGTGCTTCTCTGAAATGCATGCAACTCAAGACAGAAAGACCTTATCATCTTCATTTAACAAAAGATCTCTAATTAAACCCCCAACCATTATACCTGACATCCCATGACACCTGAAGAGTGCAACTTACTCACAAATGTAATAAATATATTTTTAAAATTCCTTGAGAAAAAAGGACTGAGCATGTGTGTCTGTATCCCTGCAGAAATACATAAAAATTCTGCACAAAGTTAAAATTTCTAATTATATCACTGTTTTTTTTAACTGAATAGCAGACTCAATTCAAAAATTAAGTGATAAGCTGTTCTCTGTTGGCCCAAATTTTCATCTGTTACTCTGGCATCTGAAAATTGGAATTCCTGTGTTTTTTTCCCTATGTTTCCCCTAATAATTCGGGTTAATTTATGCAAATACATGCCAAAGAATAGGGTTTTTTGTCTCATTAACAGTGTAAAATGATACTTTATTCCACCAAAAGGCTCTCCAAGAAAATACATGAGAGGTGTGTATGGTTAGAAAGGAATTCCCCATCATACCTTCAGACAACTTTTTTTTTATTTACAAAAGAATTTACAGGATTTATCACATACAGACATTTTAACATCTAGGAGATACAGGATTTAGCCAACTACACTTGTTCAAACAGAGTTCAAACTCTTTTTTGAGTCATGGCTTCTTCTTCAGTTTGAGTGGGCAGAGAGGTATATAAACATGGATTTTTCATCTATAAAAATGTTAATTATCAAAATATTACACTTTACAAGTGGAAAATGTCACAACAACATGAAGAGCTTGCTTTTAAAAGTTTAGATAGAAAGCACAATGCTTTTCTTGAGCAGATTCTTTCATCACTGACATGCAAGACTTCATGCAATCCAAGCCAGGAATTCTACAGACAAGTACACTCACTGTTATAGCATATCATTAAAATGCTACAAGAGTTTTAGGAACTCAAATAAAACTGGGGTAATGAACCTCCCCTCCTAGCCCAAGTCCATCAGTCTGAGACCACATTTGGTACTTGGTTAGCATAGCTTTTGACATAAACGTTCTGTGAACTGCCTCAAAATCTTCTGATGATTTTAAAAATTCAGTCAGGCCTAGGCTCAAGGATGTGTGTGCACACGCACACACATAGGCAGAAATTGACAGTGTAGAGGCAGATAATTTGGACTGAAAAAATTGGTTTGTTTTGGAGGGATTTTTTTAACTACTAAAGCTCTCTCATTGTATGAGGTTCTATCCCCTAGATCATTGTGGTGTAAATTTTGTGATTGTTATCAAACTAGTTGCAGAGGTTCAACGTGTTACAACTTCTACTCTTCTCCTTGAGAAGCTGATTGCTAAGTGAATCCCAAAAGTGATGGTGGGATCTTCTTTTCCATAGCTTAATTCAAGTAACTTTAAGATAAAATTTTTCTAGAAAAAGACCACTTAGAACTGTCTGACATCATACAAAGAAGCTCTACTATGAAGCAGCAGCCAGCAAAGGAAAATAGCTGTAATACCTCTAAACATCTGATGTCCACAGCAAAACCACCTGCAACCACAGCTAAGGACTGGACACCAACTATTCATTTAAAACCAAGTTCAAATTTACCCACTTCTCCCATGAAAGAATCTCACTCCAGCTTGGGGAGTGGGAAAGTATCTTACCCACTCCCACATCCAGTCACTGATTCCAACTTCCGCACTGTATTTCACCTTAGCCCTCTGTTGGCAAAACATTCATGCAGATATGCAGTCAGTTGGATCAGAGAACAGATCTAGATTAAAATTAAGCAGACAACAATGTATCTGCTTTAACCTGGATCAGTTCCCCAATCTGATTCTCTACACAGCTGCAAAAACACTTTGACAAACACTAGAGAGAAGGCAATGGGGGGAAAGGGAGGGATGAAGGGATCACTTTTTTTTTTGCAGCAATGCCTTGAAACAATTGTCAGATTACAGCAGTAAAGGCCAACTCTTGATCAGCAAGCCGTAGCACTGATTCCAGAAAGGAGTGTTTGAAGATTTGCCTCAGTCTAAGGATGCTAATGGTATGCTGCTAAAATACAGCTAAAATACCGGTTCCAATGTATGACTAACATAGCTGTCAAAAAGCCATTATGCTTTATAGTTGAACAACAGTTAAAATCTTTGTTCCTTGTTAATTAAGTACAAATACCTATTTGTTCCTAATTATAAGCAGAGTAAGCACTCTGCCAATTGTATTACAGACATATCTCAAAACAAAACCGAACTTTGTGGATAAGCACAAAAACCAAGACACGGCCTACACAGGAGACTTAAGTGTCATATATGGAAGACAGTATAGGTTGGATTTCACTTTTATTACAGATGCTCTTAACAAGTTATTTCTAAATACTGTCCTCTTTCCCCACCTCCCTCTGAACACTGTATTTTCTGTGGCACAGTATGTGCATATTTCTTTACACCCTCCTCATTCAGCGTGTTTCAGCCATCTCAATCACCAAGAAGACAGCACCTCTTTGAGTCTTTCTGTGAGTTTGTACCTTCTCACAGCCATCACAATCCTTTCTCCTAGCTATCTTAATTTGAAGGTACTTAGTCTAAACAGTTTCATCATATAGGTCTCCACTGGATTGCAGACTGCTTTCATTTGTAGAAGCAAGCATTTAAGAATCAAGCTCCTGAAGTACAACTCACACAAGTTCAGTCAATTTCTTTCTCTACATAAAATGGTATTTGACATTTCTCAAGTGCATTCAAGAGTAACAGGGTTTTTTTCTCAAAAGGACAAAACCCTCTAAAACTGTTTACAGAAATGACAGAAATCTTTGAGCTAAGAACAGGCCATCATCCTTATCTAAAAAACAAAACTATTTGTAAGATGCAGATTTTGAATGCAACTATTCTTATAGTCATTAGCAAATGCTACAAACTTCTACAGAACACTGCCAGCAATAGAATTTTGTATCAGCATTAAGAAAAGTGAGTTTCAGCTTCAAGATCAGATGCTGTAATAAAAGGCAATAGAAATCGTGTGTATCTTGGTTTTACAGACAGAAACTTGCAATTCCAGCTTTACTGTAATTGTAAATGCAGCTGTCTGAGCCTTTGAGGGGTTTTAACTGAAATATCAGCATATGAACCAAGGACAACAAGCACAAAGAGACTGCAACCATGTGATGCCTTTTCCCCATATAGGGAAAACCCAGATAGGGCCATCTAGATTATGGTTTCTTTGGTGACATTTGCAGCAACACAGACCAACTGGAGCCCACCAGCCAGTTAGACTGGCTTCAGAGGTTCTTTGCAGCACTATGTACTAGGAACACACTGCTGATAGCTGAACTGCTCCTGACTGAACCAATGGATTTATGCTGCCATAAACAGCAAGAACAGGGAAAACCTGAACTAAAAAGTCATTTCGGGTTTATTCTCTTCTATATCTGATCTCTGCACTTAATTAAGAAATGTTATCACACAGCCACACTGGGACCCGTCTCAGTCCTACCAACCAATGTTACACAGGGAACTCTGCAAAGATTCTCCTGATTTCTCTTGCTGCTCCTCCTAGAATATCAAATCCTCCCTTTCCTCCAGTAGCTATTCTCTTCAAAACAGATTCTCATCAAGAGATGAGACTGAGTGTATTTGCTCAGAAAACAAAGTTCTGTTCACCTACGGCCATTAGAAAAAGTTGAATGCTCACTTTATGCTGAGAACAAGCACTTTACAGAAATACACCACCAAGAGCAGACAGCACACAATTGTTGCTCCTCCTGCTCCCTTCTTACACTTTTTTTTAGAAAGGCAGCTGAAGTGTAAAAGGCAATGCTTCTGTGCCAGCACTCTCAGCTGCAGGAAACAAAAGATTTGCAAACCACAGACTGAGCTTTTCTGTCCAAGGCCACTGCAGTGCAAGGTTCATACACTGCTGCTTTGTGTCTCAGTGCAGGGACACTGATGGGAACAGCAACACATCACTTTGTCTTTCCACTGCTTCTCCATCAATTTATGCCCTTCTTCTCCAAGGCAGGCACAAGCCACTCTACCTGCTACTCCTACACTACAGGGTGAGCTACTTCCTTCACTCCCTTCAAACTATTGCCATAATGACAAAATGTCATCTTACACAATAAGTAGAAAAAAATAAAGTAAAGCTTACCTCAGAAAAGCTCTCACCAGATAATTACATTTAAGCCAATATTTAAGTGTAAAGGAAGTCCTTTCTATAGCTCATTTGGGAACCAAATTACACACACCCTTTAGTAAATATTTTTACATCTCCAGTGTCAAAACTGAGAAATGTCAACCACTGATAAAAAGGCTGAAGCATGTGAGATTCCTTACTGTATTAATCTAAAAGGCAGGAAGGAAAAAACAATCTCTTTCAGAAACGATTTGTAGGCTGTGACTGCTAACAGGATGCTTGGTCTAATTCAAGACTGACACTAGGAAGACAACTTTTTCAGTGTTTCCTAAACTATCTTATTTAGTTTAAAGAAAATATGGAAATGTGTTTTGTACAAGATGGAAATAAAATGCTTTTGCTCTGAAGCCTTCCTATATATATAAATGTAAATTGGTAAGTGTGTTATATAGATAATGGAAACCATGAGGAAGCAAGGTAAGTCCTATTTTAAACTAATCTGAACTCAAGCATAAGAATTCCCATACAGACAGGAGCTGAAAGGATTAAATCATTTTAACAGAGGTACATTGTAGTGGTAGCAAACAACTTATTAGAAGAAGAAGACAAAGGTGGGAAGAGTTGGAAGACACCTTCAGCATACCTGTTTTCAACCTAGCATAGTTTTAAAACTCGGTTCTCAGGAGCATTTTCTAATTTAAGAATCAATGCCAGCATTTAGATAAAACTTCAGCATCTTCAAAAAAATTAATTTTAATATGAATTTTTTCAATCCTTTTATATTCCAATTTTTTCAGCAAGAACCAGAAATAAAGTCAGGCCAATGTCAGTTTTTTCATCACCTGCTGATCTGGTCCATCACAAAGCCAACTTTTGATGGCTATGTGATTCCAGACCAGAGAGTCCTAATGCAGTTGCCTGTATGAAGCAACAGTGCTCAGGAGCTATGTTTTAAGCATATTTTGTTTTGGAAACCAAAAAGTTTGCTTATTTTCTTTACCTTTTTCCTCTCATCTGTTGATGACTCATGTCTCTTCCCTGACCTCCATCTTTATTCTAAGCTGATGCAACTGAATATGTGATATTATATACAAGAATACAACATAATAATCCATTTTAATTGGTTTAGCTTGTCCCCATGATTTTTCCTTTAAAGTTTCCTCCTTCCATGCAAGAAGCATGGTTTGCTATTGTCATCTGGGGACAGTCGTGTAGTCTTTGACAGGCTGCTGTTAATTGTGTTTAAATTTTTAAAAGAAATTAATCAACCCATACTGCAAATGTTAACCCACTGATAATGTTAACCCTGGATAAACTGATGACTTTCTCTTTTGTAAGTTTTATTCACATATTCTTTCCTATGAAGACATGGGAAATATAGCTACACATGATTATAACCATCTCATTTACCATGAGTATGAACAAAAATCAGATCTTGAAAGACCATAATTTTCACATCTAATTAGAGACAATTTGAAAGTACTTATGTATCAAAGAATGGTCAGTTTAAAAGTTGTGTATGACAGTTTTATTTTTGCCTGGTAGAATAAGAAGAGTAAGAATCCCATCATTAAGAGGGTATGGATGAAATGGTAGGGTTGAAATAAACACTTATGGAAAAAAACGCCACCCTACAAACCAACAGTTCAAGTCCTGTTTTGAATTAAGAAACTGCAAGGGCATTAATTATAGAAAGCACTGCTTCTCAGTTCAAATCCTTAAAGAAAGTTTAATTTTGAAGAAGCCTCTTCATAGTTCTGTCGCTTTCTTTGTGCATAACCTCCGTGACAATGTTGCCAAACGTACATATTACTTTGAATATTAAATCAGTAATTATGTGACTCATTTAACCATTAAATGTGGTAAACTGGAAAAGTGATGCTTTTGCAAACTTGAAACCTCTTGTAACAACAAGAAACTTACTGCCACAATGTTTGTCATTTGTAGCTGGAGCAGCTTGATTAGGGATTTCTTACCCTGCTTGCTCTAAAAGTGTGTCCTCCAGTGGTACAGCAAGAACTCAGAAAATTCAGCTTATTTTCCTTGCTCGCTCTACTTTAAAATGAATACATATTTCAAGATGTAACAACTTAAAATATGTCTAGAAAGCAGTAACTTCTAGAACAAAACTCCTAAACATAACATGAGAAGTAGTTGCTTACCTTATTTTCTTCCAAAAATTTCAATTTGATAGATACGTCATTACGCATTTTGTCGTATTTCTCTTTATGCACTTGAAACAGTTGCTGTGATTGTTCAATCTTTGGCAGAGTGTTTGCATCACGAGGACCGAGATTCAGCTCTTCCAGGTCTGTTCGATAAGCATCATATTCAATCCTGAGAAGAAAGAGGAGAAGGGAAAAAAGAACCATCTAAGGGCAGTGCCTCAAAACTGACCTCACATATAAGGCCAAGTACAACAGAAGATGAACAAAACAGTTAAGTACAGGAAAATGTAAAAAAAACCCTGGGCAAGTCTTTTTTTCCCTCCCTCCTCCTATTTATCAAGCAAACCCATCCTGACGCACATTGTATAAAATTGCCTCAAGAAGCACCCTCCCTTTTCTGTTCCTGTCTTGGCCAACATGCTCTCAGGCTTCTGTTTTGTACAGGCTTCAGTAGTCAGAGCTTTTTCCAGAACATCTCAACCTACTACCCCAGAAAAAGCTAGCACTCTCATTAGATGATAGCTGTGTTATAAGTTTTTTATCTGCCAGGTTAATCACTCAAACACAAGGCCTAAGCTCATACAGAGTCTGCTTCCCGAGGATTAATTCACAAGGAAGAGAGCTGGACACAGGATAGCTACCTGGCACTTTCATACTGTTTCACAGTCAACAATGTATCCTCAATTGTTTTATTCACCAATGTATTCACACTGGCAATAAAAAAGTTAATAGCCCCGAGAAGTGTTTCTCCATTTTTAGCTAGAAGTTTCTGTGTATCTGCGTTGTAGCCAAACTCCTCCTATAAACAAAGAACAGAGAAAACAAAGCTGTAGATCAATTGAAATCATAGCATTCATCAGCAACTATACAAAGAAAATGCAAACATGGATGTGGCAGGTCTTTCACTTCTGTTTGGATATGATTATGACTAAACCATTACGATTTCAATACAATTTTTAGTTCACAGTTCTTATGAAATCTCTCCAGTATCAGTAAAAGAGTGTACAATTTTGTTACCACAAGTGATTTTTCTGCACTCTGATATCTTGAATGTTACTCAAAAGTAAGTGGTAATGCAAACTTCACATTGTCATTCAGCAGGGTTTTAATCCAGCATCTCTTGTGGTTGTCTAGGTAATGCTTTAATATGAACAGAGACACTGTTACATTAAATACAGGAATGTAACTAAATTCACAAGGGCACACAGCATTAATTAGCTATTAAGTTTTAGTCTTACATTCTGGAAAGGAGCACTGCAAGAAACCCCAACATCTATCATGGTTTAATAGGCTGTAAATAATTGAAGAGCAGAGCATTATAATGAATAGCAAATAAAATCTTTAATGTAGCCCATCCATAAATTTCACAGGGACAAGGGCAAAATTATTTCCAAGGCATTTTAGTCAAATTTAGACATGTTTGTCCATGTTTCTTTGTTAACAGCAGTGTAAGCTGACCAAGGCTGCAAAGATTTTCCTAATGCATGGATGCCAAATGAATCCAATTATTATATCTATGTCATCCATATGGCATCTCTGTATTCTACAGATGGGAGTTCTCACAAAGGAGTACAATCCCTGGTTGTAATGAGTGTAAAACGCACTAGGTTCATATTTGGAACTTTGGTCTTTTTAGGCTTGCACACTGCCAACAACTGACTCAGAAGAGCTGTATTCTCCCAGTTTCCTTTCATCTGTCTAGAAAATGAACACCAGAGCCAAATGATATTTCATGTTAACATGTTCATGACAGTAAGGATAATGGGTAACGGGCAATAGTAAGGGAAGAATCCTCTAGAAAAGAAGGTGCAGTGGAAGTATACAATTCAAGGAGAAGAAAAAAGGAAGAGAACTTAGGGCAAGTTTTCATGAGCTAAGTCCTGTAAACACTGCTGAAGATCTGTCATCTTTACTTTGTACAGCTGCTTGGGCAGCAAAAGTGGCTGGCTAAATTGCTACAGATTTTCTGGAAAAAAAACCCCAAAACAAGTATTTTCCAGCTGGCTTTGCTCTAACATTGCCAACTACATAGCTAACACAATTGCTAGCACAGAGAAGGAATAGCAGCATGCTGGCAGAGGACAACAGCAGTAGGACTGCCCCTTGCAGCAGCTTAGTCCCATTTACTTTTCCTCCTGCAGGCAAGATTGCAATTAGTTTCCCAGCTGGTCCTCTCACTCAGATCATCCCAGACCCAAATGAACAACACTATCAGTGTTCAAAGGGGGAGGTAAGGAGGATGGGACTGCAGTGGCCTGCAGTACTAAGGAATATGCTAACCAACAGTTGTGTCCTTCCAATGGTTCATAGTTTCATACAAACTTTTCAGTTATGTCCATGACCTTTTACGAAACACACAGGAAATCCTTTCCTCACTAGGAGTTTATATTCTATGCTCAGGCCAATAAAAATTGGGATTCATCTGCCTATATAATTAGAGACACATGAACCTGGAACCAGCAGTTATCTTTATATCCAAAAGAGAAACAGCAACCCATTCACATGAAGTAATACCTCACCAAATATTGCATTAAAATTTTGTTTTGTTATCATGTATAAAAGAAGAAGTATTACTTTGAGACTTGGGAGGCATTTTAATTTTATTTAAGCTTATATACTGTTATCACATTAAACATTAAAGACTAACTGTTCAGAAATTTTACTTTTAGTCCCGCACAAGTTTTATAGTCAAAAATCCAAATACCCAAAAGTAGGCCAGGCTACAGATGATAATACATTACAGATGAAACAGAGGGAAAACACAAAGAGGAAAGAGACCAACACCAGGCAAGTCTCCAAGAAGCAAAGGTTAGGTAACTTTTATTATAGCAGCAGAAACCTTTATTTGATTTTCATCAACAACCCCATTCAAGAACCTACACAAGAGTTGAATGACGGAAGCAGATCCCAGGACCAATACACTGAAAGAATCTGGAAGATCAGTATTCCCATTAGAAGTTACGAGCTAATCATGGGAAAAACCCCAAGATTCATTAAACGAGAATGATGCCAGATTCCATCAGTGTTTTGGAAGAAACATCCAGCTTCAGCATATACTTTGTAACAATCACTAAATTCCGCCACAAACCACATGCTCATATTTGTGTCAAGAATAAACTGATTATTAAAAGCTTCTTTTAGGAGATCATTTAATCTCTTAGCTGCTGGAAGTGTTCTACATTCAGATTTTCATCTGTCAGGCTGATATTAAAAATTCCTCCACATTACTGTAGGAGTTACACATTTTTTCAGCTAGCTATCACTTAGGTTCCTCTGTGCAAGCATGAACTCCACCTACTCCCTTAAAACTCAATGGGAAAAGACAATTATGAAAAGACAGATGTTTTTAAAATCACAAAGATAATTTGAGCTGTTTCAGCAGCTATGTTTTAGGGAATTATTAAACCATTTAATACTGGTTTTCCAAAGGATCAAATTTGTTAACTTTGCAAATGCAGAACAAACAATGTAGAAGCAAGCCCAGCTACTATACCCTGTGAGCAACATCCACCTTGTCTCTCTTGACAGCAAAGAGCTTTACTACCAACAACAGAAAGTGCCAGTGTTACATAAACTTCTAAACCATGGAATCATAACAACCCAGATATCTCAAGATTGCCTCTCTTGCTCGGCAACTCAAGACAATGTAAGAATACAGATTAGTCTTCTTAGTAGGAAAATTCTGATTAAAAAAAGACTTCAAGATCAAATCTCAATGCCTAAATATGCTACAGAAAAGGAATTTACTCACATTCAATGCATGCAAGTGAAGTAATGTGCCCTAATCTAGTTATTCCCAGGCACATTCCCCAAAGACATCTTGTAATTGAAATGATGTAACACTCTGGAACACTTTGACGACATTTCATTAGGCGCAAAATTAATACTAAAATGCATCTTCTCTACAAAGCAAAATTGTCAGTTCTTGAGTTCAATCATCAACTAGAGGCTAACATTTAAGAAACAATAAAGAACTACAGTAATTTCAATAATTTCTTATAGTTTTAAGTGAATCACATAAGCTTTCAACACAAAGAGCATGTAATATATTGTTAACTACAATGTTTATAAAATTAGCTGCTAACTAGCAGATACTCTGCATGAGTCAATTAGGTTTATCTTCATCTCTGCCACTGTATTTTTTTAACACTATTGAAAGTCTTACATGAAGTTCCAATGATTTCAAACTCAGGTCAGCAAATGCATCTCCAAGTTGCCTTTGGGTATGTACCATCTGGAAGAGCTGCGTGGACAGTGTCTGTGCCAGCCTCAAGATATTTTCATATTTTTTTTTGTTATCTCTCAATATATCTATCTGAGCTTCTAGTTCCAGGTCTACTGTTCTTGAGCCACGACCCAGTTTTTCAGAGATGATCTGACGTGTACACTGCAGAAAAAAAATTATAAAGATTCAAGTATATTCAAGACAACACAGCATACACCCATTTTCAGCTTCAAGGGACATATAATTACACACAATTCTTTCACAACCACCCCTCCCAATATAAGTTTGCACAACAAACTGAAAAAACAACACAGTCTTTAGAAGTTTATCTGGACTCAGCAAGAACTGTTGGACAAGTCTCAACTCCTACTAAGATGAATATTCAAGTTAGCAAATCAAGAGCATAACTAATTGTTTCTCAAGTAAAAGAACACTTATCTCTTTATAGGTTTGGTGAATCTCATTAAGTTAAAAGCAGCATTTTAGTGCACTGCATTTAAGTCAGTTAATAGGAGCATTACTATTCTGCATAAAAATGTCTAGTTAGTAATCTTTTGGGGCTTTGTCTACCAATCATCCAATTCCAGAACATCCATGTTACATTTTCCAAAAATATTCTTTTTAAGGATTTTTTAGGGGGCAAGTAAGAAGGTGGTGGCTTTCAGCATGTTTTTTGAAAGCTAACTAGGAAACTGGGAACTCCTACTGAGAAATACACAAAAGTATTTAAAAGCACTCATTATTTACATGTCTTTAAAATAGAGATGCTTGAATTAGAAAGACTATTTCTTTTCTGTCATAAGTCAAATTCTTAGTAGGTTAGCAGTTCATTAACACACTGAGCAGGAAATGTGCTCTTTCGTGGCTGTAGACACTCTCACCCAGCCTATGGCTGTGACAGAGCAGGCTGCTACCACATTCCACTGATCTGCGACAGCTTCTCTGTCAGAGATTCGAGCCCAGCTTGGCATTGAGCCTCCCAAGATGCCCAGTGGTGTTTCTCTTGACTGAGACATAGGAGAAACAATTTGCTAAGCAGGTAAGTGGCAAAAGCTACACAGTTTCTCTATGGAAAGAAGAATTATTTACTGCTATAGTAAATTACTTGAAGTAAATCTGTGGTCCCAAGGCGTGAACAGATAACCAAGTTAGACATATGAAAAATTATTGCTAGAAGCAAAAGTTACAAGAAAATTAAGTTAGTAGGTCAAGGCAACAACTATTCTGAAAGGACTTAATCTAAGCATAAAGCTGCTATTTTAGGGTGGGGTTTTTTTTGTGAAATAATGTCCAAGCTTATCTTATAACATACTCCCCAAATAAACTAAAGCACTGGATTTCTCAGGTTTCCCAGTTTAAGGACTTTAGTTTACTACTACCTTTACTTGTGTCCAAAGCAGATGCACATTCAACGTGCTAGAACTTCCATGTACTTTCTTAATGTAATAGATGAACACAGGAGAGACTGAAGAATGACCAAGGAGATCAAGTTGGTCATGACCCATCAGGTCTAGGTTAGAAGATACAGACTATTTGGGCTACTCTGTTAGATTCAAGTAATTCACATGAAAAAGCACAGCTAATCTAGGTGACATTTGTCTGTCAAGCACCAGAAATTTGGGAGAGCATAACAAATTTTAACACAGAATGCAACTTTACTACCAAAAACTCCAAGAGAAATCAGAAAATACAGCTTTGCTCTGAGTGTATTCAGAGCATAAATAAGCCTTTCATTAGGAACTATAGAAGTTATGGTCAAATTTTGGCTATTTTCTAAAAGAGCTGACGTACACAGACACAAACCCCCATGGAAATGCAAGAGAAAAATCTGAATCATGGAAAGCAAAATTTTTGAAAGCAAGGGTAAATTACAAATGAAGGAATTATTTTCAGCCAAGGGGCCTTTTGCTTCATAAGTCACAGCAAAACACCTAAAAAAGCCCAGCAGTGACAAGTGAGGAAAAACCAGTAATTGCAAAGACTTATACTGCACACTTTGTTAACTCAGATGCAGCAAAAGATAAGGAAAATGTCCTAATCTGTTTTGATTTACTCCAGTTCTAAGTGGACTAGTACGCACTGCAAGCACACAAGTTGCTCTGTATTCTCACTAGCAAAGAAAATTCCACACATTAATTCCATCGTGCTTCCTTCTAAGAGTACCTATAAAGGAAACTGTCGTGAAAAAGACCATGCAACTCAAAAATGAGTCATCCAATGCAAAGCTTAAGAAAAATAACTCAGAGAAAAAAAAAGTTACCGAAATATATTTAAGAGAAATGTATTTTATATTGTATATGCCAAAGATGAACAGAGGCATTACTGGACATGTCTCAGAAATAAATGTTTTACTAGTAGTCCAGTGTTAGAGCAATTTGTAAAACAGGTTGGCCTTTTTTTCCCCCCCCTCAAAGTTTAAGAAGATAAGCTTGTTAGAATTGCTGAAAGTCAAGAAGAGTCTTGACTTTCTTGGGCCTAAATATTTTTGCTAGACTGAAAACCTCTTTCTCATCCAAAGGAGAAGGCATGGGCAGAAGAAAGAAAACAAAAAGATGTTGTCACTAGACAATGGAAAGAAGAGCAATTTCTTTTCACACTAACTCGTGATTACTAGGGAGCATACAACTGGAAAATGTGAAGGGCGATGGTAGTTGCAAAGGCATTTACAGATGGGAATGACTTCTGAACATACCCAATAGTTTAGATTTCTCAGCCCCTGATACAGACACCACGGTATAGGAACTACTCACGTCAGATTCCTAAAAAGAACTTTCTAACAGCAAATTTCACCACTAACTCCTCTTGTGTATCAATGTCCGGTACATTGATACCAGGGATTTTAAATTCAGAGGGATTCAAGTGTTGACATTTACTCCTGTCCTTTATTTCTGCATCTTCAAACCTATGAAGAGTTAGTTATTATGAGATAAGGTGGACATTCCTTCCCATGATCTTCCTGACAGGAACCAAAACAAGCCAGTACGTCCACAAATTTAAGTACTGTTCTTAACCATATTAAATATGCTTTTCGTACAAAGCCTCCGACACAAATGTATGGCATCTCCAAGTACAGTTGCACAACACCCCATCAACTCAAAATGAATTTGCAAGTTCTCTCAATGATCCTATACCTGACAAAAAAGAGTGGACAACAAGTCAATATGGAACTCTAGAAAGATCGTAACTGATACATCTCCTTAGGCATGTTTGGGAATAGATAAAAGTAAAATGTTTTCCGAAAATGCTAGTCTTTCTTTGCTATGTCATTACTGGTGTGATTCTGGATTTCAGCAAGGGGGAGGCTCAAGCCATAAAAGAAATCTAAAAATCTGGACTTTGCAGACACTACAGCCAAAGAAAGAATGTGCTAAACAAAGATCCAAGACCCCTTTTCCCAGCATTTTTCACTAGTCCTCTGGTTCATGTCAGTGAGTTTGAGATATTGTGAGTTTTTGTGGGTTTGTTTTCTAAATCAAGGTTCCAAAAATACAGAAAAAGGTCAAGTCCTGTCCTATTTAGGTGTGGCATAGGAGATTTGATCCTAAGAAACAATGTTTTAAAGAGACAAGAGAATTTTAAAGAAAGTTTCAGCTAACTACCATGTATTCTGATGGGACCACAGTACACTCCAAAGTAGCTGACAGAAAGCAGAATCACAGAATGGGTCAGGTCGGAAAGGACCACAGTGGGTCCTCTGGTTCAACATCTCTGCTCAGGCAAGTCCATCCTAGGGCACATTGCACAGGATTGTGTCCAGAGGGTTCTCAAGTATCTCCAGTGAGGGAGACTTCACAACCTTTCTGGGTAACCTGTGTCAGGGCTCAGTCACCTACACAGTAAAGAAGTTCTTCCTCATGTTCAGGTAGAATTTCCTGTGCTTTAGGTGCTGCCCACTGCCTCTTGTCCTATTGCTTGGCACCACTGGGAAGAACCTGGATCCATCCTCTTGACACCCTCCCCTCAGATACTTTATAGGCATTCGTGAGTCTCTTCTCAGTCGTCTCTTCTCAAGGCCCAGCCCTCTCAACCTTTCCTCATACAAAAGCTGCTCCAGCCCCTGCACCATCTTTGCTGGCCTCCACTGGACCTGCTCCAGGAGCTCCATGTCTCTCTTGTCCTGAGGAGCCCAGGACTGGACACAGCACTCCAGATGTGCCTCACCAGGGCTGAGCAGAGGGGCAGGATCTCCTCAACCTGCTGGCATCTCCTCAACCTGCTGGCAATGTTATTCCTAAGGCATCCCAGCATACCACTGGACTGCAACTTCTGCAGTTGCCTAAATATTTAGATGACAAGAAAAGTAGAAAATCTAAAAGCGATTTAATTAGACATAAAAAACAAAAAAAAGAAACTTCTGATTCTAACAGAAAGACAGCATAAGCATCTACTAGGGGTAGAATGTCTCCATCCCTGCTTCTCATGCTCACTCAGAAGGATGTTCTCATCTGGACTTAAAGAACACTGGAGGGATTTGGACTTTCCACAGATTGTTAATTTCTTCACAGTTTGATGTAGACCTCACTGATGCACCTGTCCACAACCCTATCATTTAAGCTGCAGGTATAATAAGAAGCTACTTTTCAAAACTGGTCTTTGTTTAAAACTTTTGACAGGAATTCATTCCCTGAAAATTGTTCCTTACCTTATAGTTTTTTAATGAGAGTCCAGCAAACTGGTGTGCGTTAAGCATCTTTTCATTATTCTTACGTTCTTTTAATTTCATCAAATCTCAACTGATCATGAAGTAGAAGTATATAAAACACACACAAATTGAAGCAACTATTATAACACTAAGAAAAAACAGTCAGCCAAAATGAAACAAAACCATTAGAATAGCAATTAAGAAGTCTGGAACTTACAGATGCCTGATTTTTTCACATCAACTAAAATCTTATTGTATCAGCAGTCAATTCAAAAAGATTAAAAAGATTTGATTCCAAGCTTTAGTACTGAAATCTGTACATTTGGAATGACGAAGTGAACATTAGAAATGGAATGTTCTTTACCTTGCTAAATCACTAATACTAATAAAAAGATTTTCCACATTACACCAGGGATTTAACAAAGACTGTTCCACTTGGAAGAAAACTAAGCCTTTCCTATACATTCTTGCTGATGCTCACTGCAACAACAGCTTACTTTCATACAGCTCTATTCCTATCTAGTAGCAAATTCACTTAAAGAATACATACATACACACACATACATATGGCTGCATACCTTGTAAGTGTTTAAGCTCCACTTTCTCACCAATTCCAGTTTCTCCATCGCTGGATTCTTTACTTCATCTGCTAACACAACAGGTCCACTCTTCTGCTGAGCTCTGCCCCCTGTGTCAGACACAAAGCAAATCTTCAAGGCCTTGGGTCTGGGCTTTTTGTTTGTTAGTTTGTTTCAAGGGATTAATAGCAAGTATGGAGACTTGAGCAATTGCACATCCAAAAGCAGAGCAAGGTGACAGTAAGAACTTAATATGATTAAGCAGATTTTTAAAATCAGTTCTAGAAAGAAAGACTTACGTTAAAACTGATATAAAATGTATATATATATATCTCAGTATTTCATGAATAGGGTGAATTAAGCACACTGAAAGCTTAAAACAACTTTTGAGACATGTTTATTACTTAATCTATGTTTAAAAACGCCAACAGTTGAACACTCTTGTGCATTTAGTCAATCTAAAAGTCTATTTACAACCTGAAGACGATTAAACAACAACTACTGGCATACTGCTGTCATGAAGTACAGGTTTTTTTTATCTTTTCCAATGAAAGTTATTCTTTCCAGAACATGTGTTCAGCCAATATTTAACTTATTTATTTCAGTTTTATTAGAGCTCATTGTGTTAGGAACAATTAATTCTACAAACCATGAGTATAAAACCAGCAAAGAAGAGATTTAAAGCAACAAATTAAAATACCTAGGGCCAATCACTACATACAAATTGCCATTATTCAGCATTTTTAAGCTAGTATGGGATATCATGTGGATTCCATGCTTCCATTTTGCAAAATTTCTAGTGTCCTAAATATGAAAAACTGCTAAGTATCGTCACTTTTAAAGCCACATTTTTATTTATTCATGTCCATATTTATTTTAACTACTCCTGACTGATCCCTACTGCTACTTACAGTAACCTTAGTCTTGCCAAGTTATTTATGCAAGCAAGAGTTTGGAAAAATGTCTATACAGATGCCTCAAGATACTCCTTTAGCATCAAGTTCCACCGTGTTCTTTACATCTTCAACATGCTGTGCAAACATTAAGTAATTAACCCTCTCAACATCCTTATGAGGTAACTGAGTTAGGTTTTCTCCTTTTATGCAGGAGGAAGCAGACTAAGATGTTAAGTAATTTGCCCATAGGCACAAAATGACTCAAGTGGCAGAGCTGAGTTTGGGTGTTGTGGATTCCTAATGGCTGCCCCCATAGTCTATTGGAATATGTGACTGTTGTGGCAAAAAATGCTAAAAGTTTCAGCTTTAACATAAATAAAAGATTTTGGACTCTCCCATTATATCTAATGTATGTTATTATTAATATTAGTTATAATTTTAATTTTATGGAGTAAAAGCAGCTTACAGAGAGGAAAGCAGAGGTTAATTTGTAAACTGTTGAAATCAGAAGTGAGAGCCACCAAAATCCCGCAGAAATTTTATTTCCAACTAATAGTACATCAATTAATTAGAAACATGGAAGGGTTAGTAGAGTGTCAGCAGAAACAAGGGCATTATCCATTTCAGTGCTTTGATACCTGTGGGAATAATTAAATCACAACCTTGTCCAGCCAGTCTGCTAGCTGCTGCACTGCTAGGAGATATAACAGATGATTTGGGTGATGCTGAGGAACCTGAAAAGGGGACATTTAACCATGAAAAACCATCATGTTCCCTTAGAAGCAAATCTGCACTCTCTTACACGTTTTTAAAACAAAGAAATATTTGCTTCAGTGACTATAGAAGTATTCACAGAAAAGTTGTTGAAATTTCTGGTGGAAATGCTTTTCAAGAGGTGCATCTCTCCGTGTGAACTACTCCAAGTTTTCTTGATTTAATCTTTTTCTCTAGGTCATGATGAGATTTTTTTTCTGTAAGAACACTCAATATACAACTGAAGGGCTCATCAGTGAAGTATAGACCATAAACAGAAATTTCCATGGAAGATTGTTATATAACAACCCACAGCTGAAATGCTTTTTCAGGTCTAGGTAGAATTCACTGCACTGTCACCGAATGCTACTTAAAGCATTAAGGAGGGAAGTAAGCCCTGAAATCTCTGCCAATTTCAGATATACTTTATTGACATCAGCTCTTAAGTCTGTGTAAACATGCAGCAATAAGTTATCCTGAAGACCATACAAGTCACTAGCTGCGCAAGTGTGTAAAAACTCATTCCCAAAAGAAAGATTTTACAGCACTTGCTTATTCTCTTAAAAAACAAACAAACAAACAAAAAAACCAAACCAAAAAAAAACCCAAACCAAAACAAAAAGCAACCAACTTTAACGACCTGCACTGTGTGTGTTTTCTAAGATGTTTTAGGATTATGTTCATTATGCTTTCCAGAGCTTTGCCACTGTTTCGTAACAGGTAAATCTGAAGCAGCATCCTAATGTAATTTTCAGGATTTAAAAAAGTAAGTTATCTTTTCCTCTGTTATGATGAATGACCACCATACTGGGAGAGAACTTTAACTGCTTTTGCTGAGAAATTCCAATATACTTCAGGGCTAGCAGCATACTGAGGGGAAAGAAAATCAAACCTAAAGTTTGCAGTTTCAACAAAATTTCGTTATCAGCATACCAAAAACATCACTCAAAGTAATTGGGTCAACAATCAGCTTTAAAACAGAGCACTACTAACATGGGGTAAATAAATCAAATGATTTGGATCCAGCTGCACAGAAAAGATGAGACAAAGACAGCTCACTTGCTGTGTTCTTCTGTAAATATACATTGCATAAGAGCTGCAACTGAATTCATCCAGGCATAGAGGTTTGACTGCAAGATCCTGCCTGAATCATTTCAGCAAGCGAGCCAAGACAAGCAGTTAAAAAAATCCTTATCATTTGACAGAGTATTAACCCAGCCTTATGCATGCTTCATCATTCAACATCCCCCAAATCCTAAAAGCCCTTCCCCTCCAGTACTGTCTACTTTGCATTCAAAAATGAAGCCCTAATAAGGACACTCAAACAGAGGACATAATTTCTAGAAATAGGGCAATCATTCAACTTTTGTCCATGGTTTCATAGAAAGCTCTAGCTTTTACCACTTCCCCCTCTCTGATTTTGTTAGATTAGGAAAAATCCAAAGAAAATATCCTTGGAGAAAATCTGTGATACCCAAAGTGTCCAAAGCTCATAATTTGTGTACAGAAATTTCCACAGAACATTTGCATTTCAAACACATTAGTGTAGCTTGAAACATCTTCAGACACTTTTCCCTTACAGGCTAATACATGTAACAGCTGCAACAGTTATCCTGGTAAGAGAATACAAAAAGGCAGGAATGGTGAGCAGTTTGCCATCTGCTCCAGTTTTTAGCTAGATATTTCACTATTTTCAAGGTCTAAAGAAACACAGCATTCACTTTGTAATATATGTAAAGTACAACATGTAAATCAACTGTTTTCATAAGCAAAGAATTTTACCAAATGGGAAATGAAGAAAAATGTAAATTAAATTTATGACTACAAAGAGACTTATTTTCACAGATGCACATCTGAGATAATTTCAAATCCCTCAAATTCAGAAACAGTCAAAGGTACATAATTCATCAAATACCATTTGCCCATACAATATCATGGTATTCTATTGCTTTTAGAAAGGAAATAGTGACATTATTGGCTTGCCTATCACTTTGCATTTCTCACTGTTTAATACCACTTAGATTCTCCAAGGCATATATTAATATGACAAGAAGGATCCCACTTTTTAATCTATTCTCGGTAAGTGAAGTGTGTATAACAAATAAATAACTCTCCAGTATGTTTCAAATCAGAACAATAACTTGTAAAAGCTGAAGAAAACTTCAACACAATGTAATAGTAAAATTCTTCAGCCTGATGCCAGTTCAAGGTGCTCAAGGCCTTCCCTTCCTGTAAGTGCAGACCAACTCAACACTAAGTTCTCTCCAGCCCCCTGACAGATATTACAAGTGTTGCATTTATTCTCTATTTTAACAGCCTAGCTATAAGATACAAGAGAAGATAAACTGGTTGTCACTAATGCAAATCTCAAATGTGTATATTCATCCAAACTGCTCAAAGCAGCTACAGAATATTGTATTTCTGACCATGTAAGAATATGCCTAAAGATTTTAAATTGAGAAATAAATAATAAAAAAAAGCACTTACCCTTACTTGGAAATTGTCCTGCCTCAACAACTCCCTCTTTGGCACCATCAAAGCCATGAGATGTTATTTTGGTTTCAGAAAGTCCAAGTCCAACTGGTAATGAACATTTCAAGTCCTGGAAAACATATGAATAAAAATGGAACGTTAAAGACAAAATAAAAGCAATTTAAGTGAGTCTAAAGTATTATAATGCAGTTTCAGCAGCTCTCAGACAAGCAATTCTGCCCTTAGCCTGGAGAGTCCTTGCTAGTGTCACAGCTTTCTACTGATATGCACAAATAAAACATAAATGAATGAGAAACACTTTAAGTATAGTCTGACTATTTAGTCTAGATTTTGTTGTTACATTGATGACCAAGTAGAATGTCATGCCTCAGAGAAGCAGTTACTAAAAACGTGGCTAGAAGCATCACATTATGTGGTCTGAAGCTGGTCCAAGCAACCATGTCAGTTTAATGAAGTTTCCAGTTAAAAACTGACAGTGGTGCAGAATGATATAAGATTACCAAGCAGAGAACACTTTACAAACCAAAAATATGGAAGCAACGATCACAATGTTAAGATTAAAAAAAATCACTAATCAAGGAATACCCTTAAAATTAATAGCATTATTATAATAATTATTTCTTATTTCTTACAAATAGCACATGAAATCTTTTTAATATTTGACATGGGAGAGACATCCAGAAAGGCATCACTTCAACAGCTTCCTTCTGAGCACCTATTCTGCATCATAAGTGCTCAGAGCATAAAGCTGCCACTTACTTTTGTTTGCTTTTGAAACTCCTTCATTTAAAACTGCCTGAGATTACCCTGTTTAACTTTTGAGGGCTAGATCAACTATTTCAACTAGCTCTCAAGTAACCAAAATCTTCACTGAAACCCAGCACAGGCCTAAGACTCCACACCACAGCTCAAAATCCATCCTACTGGCCATTTTTGCTGTCTTACCTACCTCTACAAAAAGCTCCCCACACGTTTCCTGGACTATACTGCCAGTGATCTAATTGAAGTTTAAGCCTCTGGTATTATGGAATTAGACATAAGGCTTCAATAAAGTTCAGGTTTTAAAACCATTAATTTGTAGAAGTAAAAAGTGGGTGAAAAAGTCTATGAAAGTGAAAGCAAAAAGGTAAAATAGTTACAAAAAAATAAAAGCATCAGGAAGTCAGACAACTGTCAGTGTCTAGAGTCAGGTACTATTTTGCATCCAGGTACTACTTTGCATCCCCTCTGCCTCCATATAGAGCTAAAAAAGTGGAAAAAGTACAGAGAACCACTAGAGAAAAGCTATACACAGCTTTAAGAAGTGACTGTCTAGACACATGTAGTAACTGTTTATGATCCATGCAATGCTTCAAACTACAAAGAAAACACAACCTTTAAAATCTAGTCCATGTTTGACCTGAAACTGTAGTTGTTCAATCCACAAACCAGAAGCAAGGTAGTACATAAGAATGATACTGATACTGCCTAGAGGCTCAGATTGTCTAGAAGTAGTTTTGGCTCACATCCCCCCAGATTTAGCTAGCTGTCTTCAGTTTAGGACAAACCCTTGGGAAGAAGAAAAAAGGAAGAACTACAAACATATAGCAATTATTCCAGCAAATTAGTTTTTCCAGGTGAATTCCAGAAATCTCACTGACATCAAAAACTCAGCATGTTACTGCAACGAGTAACCAATTCCTACATGAACAGGTTATGTGATAATAGATCATGCCATATTTGTGTACCTGAAGCATTACACAAAAAAAAAAAATCCAAAAAACAAAAAACCAAACCAACCAACCAAACAAAAAACCCCAAAAAACCCACCCAGCATGAAAAACAAATGGTAGTCATATGCAGAACCTGATCTCCCAAATTAAGTATATCAGAACTTTAGACACATACTGCTTTCAGTCTTCACAACTAACTTAAAATTGGTGCTTCCATTTAAGTACTTGCAGTTGGTGGTATGCTGGAAAGCCTTTTCTTCAACTTAGTTAAGCTAACAGAGTCCTTTTAACTTAAAATGTAGCAAGTCACTAGAAGCTGAAAAAGCAGAGAGACTTGAAAAAGGATAACCAGATTGCAGAGAAGATGCACTGATTTCACAAAAAGGACATGCCATGAGCTATTTTTTTTCCTGAAGGTACTCTGGCATGTTGTGTAGTTTTCAGAAATACCTAAACCTGTAGCCAAACAAATGTAGACAGCTAACCTGCTTAAGCACGTTCACCATAGGAATCTAAGCAATCATCTGTATTTAAGGTTAAAATGCAGAACATCTGCTTTGTAGATGTTCTGTTCAAAGACAAAAGTTTGTACCTAAACCTAAGCAACTACATTACTTCTGTACACTCAATGTAATTCTAAACACAAGCTAAACAAACTACAGAATTAAATAAATCAAAATACTACAATGCACCCATCTCTTAAACAAAAGCTTGATATTTGGAATATAAAAATTTTAAAGATCTACAATTGTGCATATATATATATACACACTAGAGTTTTTTACATGAATACATATGTATACGTATACACATATTTGTTTGAAGAGATTTACTTTTTTCTCACCGTCAAAAAGGCAAAGTTCAATTTAAAGAAAGGCAAAGTTCAATTCTACCCCCTTCTTTAACACCTATAAACCAGTTCAAATGTATCTTTATGAAGAATGATATTCATCCATATGAATTGAAAAGAAAACGTTATCATTTGTTGATTTATACATGACCAAAATTGACAAAAGGTCAGTGATTATCAAAACAATCCCTTTTCACTGTTTACCAACATGCAAGTTACTGCTCCGGGGAGAGACGATGCTGCATGTAAACTAAAAGTTTAAATGCCATTCTCACAACTGATTGTGCTTGCTTTTTTTTACAAGTTTATCTACAAGTGTAGATAAACAAAAAAGCTAGCAAAAAATCTGTAATCACACTGACAAAACAGTTTATCCCTTCAATAACTTACAAAGAGGTATAATTTAGAAAGGGTGCACAAAATGTCACACTTAAGGGGAGCATGAGTGTACTTAATGTTTGAGTGGTAAGAAGGCAACATAAATAGCTTTTGTTTTTGTTCCCACTAAATGTAAGTTTGGCTCTTACTACATAGGAAGTGAGGACAGATGCCCTGACTGCAATATGATGATTATATTTTGCTAATGTATTGCTCTTCTAGCTAAGTTTAAGATTTTCCCCCTTCTTTGTAAAAGGCAAATTCAAGTCTTTGGAATTGATCAAAACCTATTGATACATGGCAAGCCCATAAATCTATTAAGGGATCACCATAACCAAAAAACAAATAGAAAAACGCTTTGTTAATAATTTTCATTTGTATGACACTGAAACTATGTTTATGCAATTACCACCTAGTAAAAGTATTTTAATTTTATAAGTTCACTGAGACCCAGAGCTAGATGTATAAAAATCCCACAATTTAGAAGATTCCCAAGTTAAACAGTTGCATTATTTACCCCTTTCTCAGATATTTAGCAAGAAGCAAAAGCATGAAATATAGCTAAACAGAGTAAGTGCACTAACTTAATTAGGTCTAGTCAACAGTTCAAACCTATACACATAGAATACTGAAGCCACTTAAACCATTTGTTAAAATCCCATTTTAATGACTTCAAATCACTATATTAAACTAAACATATTTTAGTCAGGTTAGCTTTATTTACACAACTTTATTACACAGATCATCTGATGAACCAGTACAGATTTTTGACATAGCAATCCTGTTGAGACAGTAGACACAGCAAGGAAGTCATTCAGAATGCATGTTCATGAAGGAATGTTGGCTGAATTACAAGACTATCTCCAAAATGGTACTTCCCAATCATGCTATCCATAATAATCTAAAATGAAGAAGGGAAAGACCAGAACTGTATTGTTTCTCCAACAGCAGAAACCAACCCAGCCAAAACTTAATTTATAGAAACTTACTTGACTAAGGAAACAACACTGTATTTAATTTCTTAGTTATACTACTCCATTAGTAATGCATTAACTCTGGCTTAGTACCCACAGGAGGTGTGACAAATACAGTTTTACTTGCCTTTAATACTTGAATTAAGGTATTCTTAAAACCTCACACCAATTGCTAGTTCAACAGTGGAGCAACTAATATTAGACCAATCATATGCTTGTTTGTTTTTAATGGTGGGTGACATTTTAAATAGTACTATTCAAGTCGACTTCAGGAAAAAAATTACAACATATCTGATTGTAAAGTTCACAGTTTAAAGTGCAATTGCAAGTCCTATGGAACAAAAGGTTGTATAGATAGACATAACAACTATCCAGTAAGATACATGGGCTCTGAACTTTAACTTCTTATCAAAATCATGTGCAAGTAGAGCTCCTCGCGCATATTCAGCATTTTCTTCTTCTCTTTGCCCCATTACATCACTCAGTTCCTATTAACCATGAATTAAGCCACTAGATCCTCACATCAGAATAATTCAACATAAATAAATGGGAGAAGACCTGAAGGCTTTAATCTTTGATGAAGTAGCAAATAACAGACTAACACATTTCTATTCTCCAATACACTGCTCTTCAATCAGAAGACCCTTTCTACTGCATCCCTTTTGAGTTACCTAATGTCATACTACAATTCAGTTTAAGTTTCCCTCCCACTCTCATCATTAACATGCATATTTTTGGTTTTTCAGTTTGTTTTTCAATGTATGAAGAACATTTGACATTTTTAACTCCTCAAACCAGTTTTCTAGAACTGACACAGTTCCAGAAATATATTTTAAATCAGTCCTACATTAATTAAACTACTATCTGACTGTGTCAGTCAACATAGCAAAACCTAAGACATGAACTCAGTCCTTGCAGGCAGAATGTGAGTGACAAGGCTGGCATTTTTTTTTCAGAAGGCAAGAAACAAAAGAGAATTGACCTTATCTATTTGTGCAGTCTGGCAATAAAATTACAGAACAAGACATGTGCACTCAGATTCATCATTTTGTAATTCTAGTAAGACAAACTGAAGACTCACAACAAAGTTCATTAGTTCATTATCTTTTTGGTATAGGAAGTCTATTTCTGGTTTTATATGTACGCTTAACTATGGTTTTGTTCTCAAAGAAGTACAATAAGAGCCATGAGAAGAGGCAGTATCAAAAATGAAACTAATTCAGGCACAAACTGATAAGAATATCATATAGATTTTGTGCAATACTTCAAACATTACAAATCGCTTACAGCTGTGTGAATATCTTTACAGGCAGATCAAACTATTTTCTGAAAAATTTAGTTTATTCCTATGCAGCTCTCACAGTATATGGCATCTTCTTGCATACAGGAATATAGCAATGATATACTTCCCTCACTCCTTCCTACCATCCTCAGCTCCAAATCCCCCCAGTCACATTAAAACACCACTATGCTAATCACATCATTACAACAGCATGGGAGGAAAACTGGGCTCTGGAAGTCAGGGATAAGTGAAAAATATAAACCAGCCAGACATTTTTGTACATTGGGCTTTCTTATAGAAAGTAATAAGGAAAACTTTTGATTAGGAAATGCTCAAGTCTTCTGTCTACCAAATACCCAAACATTAATGAATAGTTCCATACAAAAGTTCTTAAAGCTCAAGTGAGACCCAGCAGAGGTGGGGAATTAAAAAGCACTATGTCAAGCTTTTTGGTACTGAAAGGACATTCGATTTTGAGCCAATGATGACTGAAGCTACAGCTTTTTTTAGTAGAAGAGTTTCCATCCATCATATGGGCAGGACAAAACTTGTTTGAATTCCATGGGCATGTCTTATTAGAGAATTAGAATGTAGCAGCATATTTCTGACTGAGACTTTACAGTTAGGAAAGCAATTAAGTTACCTTTTAAATATGCATTATACCAAGAAGATGCATCAATTAGTGCCATGTCACATTCCCACAAAAATGGAACTAAAATGCTTCCTTCTGAAATGACATTATGACAATCTATGCTGTCTGATGTCCTGCAAAACCAATGGCATCTTTCTTTAAAGAAGAAGCAACCCTACTTGTCATTTCCAGGTAAACACATTCGCTCTGCACTGCCTCACAAAATGAAATACTTCTCATGCTTGAATGCATACTAATACTGCATTTGGTGAAACACAAATGTGCATTTTTATGCCTGAGCAGCTTATGGATGAGGTCTGATGGAAGTGCTAAACAGAACATGACTCTAAAGGAGAGTGTAGTTTTGTAATTAAATAACTCTTAAAGTAAAGGTTGTACAAATACCTCTTTACTCAAAAACAAACAAAGCTGCTCAAGTCTTGGTGTGAAATAGCTGCAGAAGACCAAAAAATACAGAAGAAGGAGTACTTAATTTTTTACATCTGAATTGTACAGCATCTAGATGAATATTTCCCTGATCATAAAAATAAAGAAGCAGGAAAAATTAAAATAACCTTGTTCCCTGGCTTCCCAAGAAGGTGCAATCAAAATCAGCATATGGGAGTGCTCTAAACTCTACTGTGGTCACATACTCTTAGAGAGCACTGTGGTAACAGTACAAATTAGAGTGGTCATGGTTTCTTGCCCCTTTCTTAAGTGACCTCATAAAGCCAGTACTTGGCTTGTCATTTCCATAAGTTGTAGGAAAAAAGACCCCAAAAATTTTGTGGTGCAATGCATATTGCTTTAGGTTAAAGCAAAAAATTACCTGGCAAGCAAAAAAAGAGAAAGCATGGCATTAAGCATTAGAAATAACAAACATAAAGCAAGATGAATAGAAGCTAAATATTACAATTTGAGACTAACAGATTAGTAAACAGACCTAGATGTTAATTCCAAGAAGTTTATTTTCTTTGTTTTGTTTATAAGAAGCCTTGATTATCACATATTTTGACTTCAGGTCACACATGCAGGTGTGAACTTGTATAAGACAGTTAAAAAAAATGATTGAAGTGCACTTCTTCATTGATCTCAGAATAAGCACTGCGAAAATAATTACAGCAAGTTCAAATATGCTTGCAGAGTACAGAGTTTTCTGCATTGTGACCAAAGATTTGACCCATTTTTGTCAAAGTAGAAGTTCCAAAATATAGTTGACTCCAAGCCAGCAAAACGATTCGCATGCAGGAAAAATCTACTCAGAAACATGGCCATAGAGAAAAAAAACCCCTTAAAATTCCAGCTTTACATTTTGCTTGAGCAAGGGCCCTACTGCAGTCACCAAGAGTGCAAGTTTCATCTGCTGTACATAAGTGCTGCATGCACTGCACTGCAGAAGCAATCACTATGTAAGGAAAAGGTAACTTAGATAGCAGTCAAGTCACAGCAGCAGCAAGGTCATCAAGCTTCAAATTACTAAGTCTGTTTCCCTACTTTGAGGTGAACCCAAATTCCTTACCACTTCAAGATGCGTTTCTCAAGCTCGTCTCCCTAAACGTATGTCTTTATAGAAATGCAGTTTGAACATTATCTCATTAAACACTCTACTAATTTTTACATTATGTCACTAGTAAATCTCAGTTGAACAACAAATCTTATTAAGGTTCCCCCTCTAACCAGTGTTTTAGTAAAACAGAATAAAATGTTGAAGTTCTGCTGAGTATTTCTTTTAAGAATAATTCTGCACTGAAAGTCAGTATGAAACTGTTAAAAATTAAGAGCTTTCCTTAAAACCTAAGCCTCAGCAGACATCAAATAAATGGACAATTAACTGGCCTTCATATTTCCAAACGAAAATCCAAATAAAAGGAGCGCGACTCCAAATTGCACACGCTGTGCCCCAGCGCCCTCTGCTGGACACCCGGGCAGGAGCAAAGCTGAGGGGGAAGGACTCAGCTTCTGCCACTACGGACGTGCCTTTTATACAAAAAAAAATCACTGCAACATGCAACAACACTGTGCTGTGTCAATGCTGGCAATAATCTGTGAGCTTCAAAGGAGTTTTTTCAGTAAACGTCAAGAAAACTATGTCAAGTGAAGCCTGCTACGCATCAAATTGTAACTTCAGCATTTCTGATAATAGAACCATGGCAGACAGCAAAGAAAATTCTGACCCTGTTAAAGCTGTGTTCATGAGAATCTTCCAGCTGTCCATTGCTAGTCACAGGAATTTCTGCCGCTGAATTTTTGGGAGATTCTTGAGCCATTGCACTTTCCTGTAAAAAGAAACAGGTTAGTGTTTGTCTTACATATCCAATGAGTAATCCATATGAAAATATTTGATGTATGGGGTTCATAACAATTGATTTTATTTCAAACTCCAACTGGAAATATTCTGATCTACTCAGCCTGTATATGTTTGTTTAATCACATCATCGAATCACAATAATACTCTAGCACAGCTCAGTGAGTAGTAATTTAAAGTTTACACATCTAAGAGAAAAGGAAAACTAAAATTTAACCCATTGGTATTAAGGGAGTAAGACACAAATGAGGTGTGGGCTCAGACAAATGCTTTACATGCACACTTGAGCCTTAGAGTAGTTTCTGTATCTCAAATTATAGTAAGCATGGTTAAAAAAGTTGTATTACCTATTCATAAACAATAAATACTAGAGAGGAGAAGTATGTTTAATCATGTCTTACAAGAAAAGCAATGATTCTAAACTTTAAAATAGTTTCAGTTGCTTCTTATTTTACCGTAATATAGCGCCACCTTCTGACTAAACTGTTGCTATGCAACTCTCATGAAGTCAACAGCAAGAAACCTGACATGAAATGCAGAAGTGCCAAAAGAATTCAGAAGTACCAAGAGAATTCAAGATCCAAAGCTAGTTTCAAATGCAGGTGCATCATGAAGAGCAGCAGCAGCAGCTGTGAAACCACTGCTTTCAAGTACAATCTAAGGTATAGCCTAGAAGAGACATTCCCAGAAGGACTGTACATCATTTACAAGCATCTGAAATGGCAGCTTAACACTCCAAAATTAAGAGGAAGTGAAAATTTAATCTCTTTCAAAAAGCTACTCTTAACTCTGCAAGGCAGCTTCATCAGTCACCTAAAGTGTAAACAATAGAAAAGCCAACATACAACAGAGGCAGTGTTTGTTAACTTATATAAAAGTTGTCCAAAGTCCTCAAACCAGCTCATACAATTGTGCTAGACTGGCAAGACAAGGTGCACCATCAACAGGTACTTGAGAACAGGTACCTTTCTACCCTTAAAGCTCTTAAATCATCAAACCGAACCAGTTCTTTTCAGTCCAAGGGTCAGGAAGAGGCCCAGCCTGCGATCAGGATCTGAAGTACCATCAGCTTCTCCAATCACACATGAAGCTTTAGAGAGTATGAATATAACACAAAGATTTTGCTGGTACTTACTGAGCATTACTTGCATCATTCTTAACTGGAACATCTTCTGTTGCATCCCATTGCTAATATTTCTTCCACTTTCACATATCACTGCTTCACTTATATTTGTGAGCCCGATTTCCCATTATTAGTTTTGAGACCTTTCAAGACTTTTTCTAACTAGTCACTGTCTGTGGGCTCCAATAAATGTGCTTCTACTGAAGCACACCAAAAGGTCTATGCTTATTTTATGAGTACTTTTAAAACAGCAATTAGTTTCATTTCATGGAATACACAATATCTCAAGTTGCAAGGGATCCATAAAGATCATCAAGTCCAACTCCCTGCTCCTGACAGAGAGCTGCTATACAATATCATTATACCAAATGTCCTAGTTACCTGCCACATTACATTTTGATTTGGGAAATCTGTCCAATAGCTCAAGTTTCTTATGCTTGCTCTATATCTCACGTGTGCTTAAGCTCTAAGACACTTCTACTTGATATGGTCATATGAGGTATTTTTCAAAATGCTTGGCCTATCACACCTACTTGCACAGTACAGAAGCATTAGCATAGGCCATGCTCTGTTCTGTTCACAGCTATTTCTGTTCTTCTTTCTGCAGATTATCACAGAACAGAGCGCAAAGGGAAAGTCCTCTACTGTCAAGGGGGGCTTTTCTAGGAATCACAAATGAAGTTGCATCTCTAATTAAAAGAAAAAATAATTGACTTAGGTGCTTTTCAACAAGAATCTCAAATAATTTTGCAAATCCTGACATTGACACATTTTTATGCTTTTATTCAGAGATATACATGCTCAGTGCATATGCACACATCTCTAATAAATATATGTCTTAGAAAACAAAACCTCATCAGCTTCTCTGGACAACTAGAAGCAATTCACCTACTTTTTTGGCATTCCTACTTGAGTCAGACCTATGTATCTAGTTCAGAAAAAGAAAAAAATTACTTGCTTGGTAATGGAATGTCAGTTCCATGCTACGATTGAACTACAACAATTTCCCCTTGCTGAAAAGGAGACATTTCACCACACTACTTTTCCAGTCTCTACTATGTACCACACAGTGCCTCACCTCCCCAGCGCCCACCTGACTACAGACACCACATACAACTCACTGGCACAGCAATAGACCTTTTCACCAGGTCAATCTTCCAGCTTCAGTGAGTTTAATCAGTTTGCAATGAGGTTAGACAAGCACCAAAGCCATGAAATGAGGAGCTGAAAAGTGGAAGTGGGATAAACTGCTAATTTAACTCAAGCATAACAAGAAACCACCATCTCCATTTTAATCAATAGTTTAAGCTTGCACTGCTGTCAAGAACCAGTCCTTGCCTTTCTCCCTCAACTCTTACCCCAGCAGCTTTCATCATCCCTTCACTTCCTTCCTGAGCCAGAACAAGGTATTTGTACAGCAAACAAGATTCTGGAAACACTGCAGATGAAAAGAAAGTGACCTGTGCTCTAAACAAGGATGGCTAATTTTTCCACTCCCATCAATTCTCCAAAGCAGGCACACCTCCAACACTTGTGCCTATGAAACAAAGCAGGTAGTAATGCAGTAAAGAAACTATTGAGAATGAAGGACTGCCCTAGCATCAGCTTACTTCAGCAGTGCAGTATGTCAAAATACTGACTGTAGGCTACTGCCAAATCCAGCAGCCATTTCTCTTTACCTCTGCATGTGTGCTCCTGTAACTTCACACAATCACGGTAAGGTAACTGATCTAAGAGAAAACTAAACCACCAAACCACAGCAGCATTTCTGTTGCAAAAGGGAGTATGATTGCTGAATCAAGTGTCTCTTTGGCAAGTGTAGTCCACAGCTGACTTAAATCAAGTATACAAAGAAATTCATTCCTCAGAAGAAAATTTATCATATGTATAAACAACCTAAAGTAAATCTAAGTAAGTTCCTAAATTTGTATTGATGTATTAGGCATGGATGACATAAGCACTAGAGGAAAACACTGGAATTCAGATACACGTTTTACTTTGAAAATAAAGAATCATCCTCCAGTAACAATCAGAATTTTCTTTGTACATCTGTGTTTACAAATATCAGATTTGGAATTATGCTAAATAGAATAACTATTCTGTTTTTACTGAATTCATTGTCACTGAAATTCCAATAGTGATAAAGTCAGCATTACATTTTTTCATTTTTACTTTAGGCCAGTCAGGAAAATGTTGACTAACTTTCTGAAAGAGCATCCCAAACACACCTGATTAGCTAAATAATATTGGGAACCTTAGGAATTTGTTCATAATTCAAATATGTCACAGACTTCTCCATAGAGAAGGTGCAAGCTGTATCTGCTCTCAGGGGAAAAAAGATTCACTCCTTCAGCAGTAGATAGAATACCTTGTTATAGTGAGGTTACACAAAGATTGATGCCTTTTAAATATCAACCCTTTCTTCCTGCAATACTCACACAGATTCTACCATGCTTAAATCTATTCAATTTACAAAACAAATACTGCAGCACAGCAACAGGCTACTGGCTGAAGTAATCCTTCACTATGGATTAACTGGACCGCTCTTAATGGTGCCTCAAAACCAACCCCACCCATTCAAGATGCCGTGCATGAACTCGTATCCGCATACTAAGAGCACTGTGCTATGTATTGCAGAATTTTTGGGAATCTTGTTAGGATTGGTTGATTTTACACTAATATAACTATCACCCAATCACCTCAGAGCCAGACTGGACCTCTTCTGCAGACGGATGAGACACATCAACTGTTGTGGATTCACTGCTGTGTTCTGACATACCTGAAAACCAAATAGGTTTGGCATGCATTAATTGAAGTGAAAGGAGCTGGATGTTGCACCTCACAGAAACCAAAGCAGGCTTTCAGAAAGCATTTCTTTTACAAGTTCTGCTAAAGCAAAGTGAAACCTCCTTCTTTTGATGGTGACCAGGTCTTTAGCTCTCCAAAAATCTGAGAGATTAGGAATCAGCTTCATGTAAGCTTCCACTGCCAAAGCAACCTTTCCCCACAGACAACTAAGCTTGTAACATAAAACCCTGGAAGTCAAACAAGGTTCTTCAGTTGATAAATATATACTGCCACCTGCAACAATACACTAACTGTATCCTACCACTGCAAAGATCACCAGTTTGTTAAGACATAAGAGTTATCTAAATACTGAAAGATTATATCAATGCTAAGCCACTCAAACTTAGTAAGCTGTTAAGTCTGTTGTGTTTACTAGAAACAGAATCCCTTTCATTTTAGCCTCAAAAAAATCCCAGCTACAGAGGCAAAGTTGTTAACACTGAGCACATGTGCAAGAAATCAACTCTGCAAATACAGTGATCATGAAAGATGAATTGCACACACAATTTTAGCTTAAGTAAGAAAAGTATTTAAATTTGATCTAAATTTGATTCCAAATAGCTGGTAACTACAGGTGACACGACAATTCACTCAGCTGTTTGAGAGGAGGAGACAACCAATCATTAAAAATTAATCAATCTGCCAGTATTGCATATAATCACACATGACTTCAGTTCATTAAGTCTTGCAGCATTTCATACATGTTCAGACACATACCAGATTAAGACAAGTTATAGAGATTACAATTTGTGTTTATATTGTATTTCAAATTCCTGAGCTATAAAACATTCTAATTAAAGCAAATAATTAATAAGCTAAGCAGCTCACATAGCAAGGGAAATAAAATAAGGACACAAAGGCTGAGAAACTGAATCACCTAGATCATCTAGATCATATTACATTGGATAGCCTATATACTTTATTTTGGATAACCAAATACATAAAATAAGAGTTTTTCTCCAGAAAAACAGTTCATTCAGGGCTATCACTGAATGAGGTTGGATTTTCTAGGATCAATATCAAATTCCCTTTGAAGTAATTAGGAAATAAGTTTAACATCCTTATACAGCTTTCTTAATTTTTCAAATTTCTTTTGAACATGGAAGACTGTACAACAGAGATGCTGTTTGCCCACATGGTCCTGTCCAAACTCTGTTTGTGGCTGAAAACAACCTCTGTGCTTAATCACTTTTTTCTGACTAACTAAAACAATTACATTATAGAATAGGAGAATAAATGTAATTTTCTTCCTCTACTTGTTAAACAAAAAGCTACATTAATTTTCTAGTAGAGCCTTCATTAAGACAATCTGTTCTTCAGTTCTACTACATCAGTGTTCCTAATTTTTGTACACGTGATGTACATTTGAACATCATATACAAACCTGGTAACACTGTTCTAAACTATTAAATGCTATGGACAAAATCATTTTTTATAGATTTAAGAACTTTTGATAGATTTAAGAACCTAGAGGCAAAAACCATCTCACCAATCTATGTAGAAGACACTGCATAAAAGCAAATAATTTTTTTAAATCCAAATGAATTCACCATTTGTGTCACAACACCCCTCCATGATCAATTTTTTGTAGTGTTCTTTTCTTACAAGTAGTGCTGTCAGTCTCAACACAGCTCTGCAGGATCACAGTGATCAACTTTAAAACATGAGAAGGCAAAAAAATGTAGATTAAAGGTGGCTTTCATAAAAAGTTGAACTGCACATTCAAATTTAACTACAGAACTTCCTGATTACTGCTTCTACAAAAAAAAGAAAAAAAAAAAAGGGGCGGGAGGTAAGCATCAAATATTGGATTCAAGGATGAAAACTTTCTACACCTTCACCAAGATTCAGAAGTGAAGACACTCATGTGGAATCGTGGTAATCACAACATCTACATACATACATACATCATTTAAGGTTCCACTAGAGAAATGCATACAGACTTTTGCATCTCTGTAGTTCCTGCAGGCGCCAGACAAAGGGCTGTTCTTTATAAGAGGCTGCTAATCCTCAGTACAGCATGGATTGCGTTTTCCAGGGCTTGGTTTGCAGCCACAACTTTAGAACACATTAGGTGACCGGTGTGCCAGGACATTTGCTACCACCTGCTGCAAGAGAACAACTCAAACAGATTCTACTTGGAAAAAAACATGCTTGATCCATATGCTGACAAGAACTGAAACCCTTTCCATATCACTCCTGCCCTTCTGGCCTCTCTTTTACCCCACTATACCAATTCTGCAAATCCACAAAAATACTGTACCACAGTAATAGAGACTAGACTAAGAATCATTCACCCCACAGAGAAGCCCTTAAATGCATATTGGATTACAGCCTCAGTAATTTTAAGTTTTGCTCACCATAAATAAAACCACATGATTTTTGAGTCCTGGGGATTTATATATATCACTTCCTCAACTGACAAAGTAAAAATCAACTCAAAGCAAGAACTTATGAACAACATAGCAAGCTTCCTCTAGGATGGAAACATAAAGAGATATTTAACCATTTATAATTAATGGTTGTAAGAGCATGCTTCTGTGCTTTTCATTAAAAAAAGGCAATTTCGTATTTGCTTATTCAAGAAAATATTAACTAAATGTCATCAACAATAAATTAATTTTGAATAAAAAGTATATTCTTCACATACTTACATCACTTAAGTAAATGACTGATGATCTCAGAAATAAGAACCACAGGATTCTCAACAATCAGATCTGCTTTTCTAAGATGCACTGGTTCCTTCACTTAGCTTTCTCCTAAATCAATTGCCAATAAGGCAACAGCAAGATATCTTCCATCTAAAATGAACTTTATTACACACTTTTATTGTTGTCTTATTACTTAACTGCATAAAGAATGTAAACTTTTGCAACACTGCAGAAAATCCCAGTGCTGGTGGAAAAATTACCATTTTATGGACGTTTTCCTAATTTAAATTTCTAACTAAAAACGCTTCCGCCAATTCTTGTCAAGATAGGGATCAACCACTTTTTTAAAAAAGACTGTAAAGAACTATATTAAACACTTCATGCTGCGATCACACCACGGTTTCCTCTTAATGCTCTTGAATGGCCTGGCTGCTCCACTTGCAAGATCCAATAATGCTCGGGAGTAAGAAGACATGATGGAGACAAAGGCTGGAGAACAAGGCTGCTGCTGACTTTCCCACTCTGTGCTACGGCAGCCTGGCCCTAAACACTTTAATGTCTCTGGATTAGCTAAGCCATGGGCTCCCATTATGGTTTCAACTTCCACCAAATCAGAAGAAAGCAGCTGATCAAGCTACTGCCTCAGCTTCCAGTTTTTCCCATCTAACACTCTTATTCCTGACATCTTAACTGTGTGTGCACATACGTACACACGCATACATAACCATACACACGATTCACAAAGTTTTGGAGTTGCACTGATCAAATAAGATCTTTCCCCAGCCCTGCAAAAAGAACCCTTGTTATCTTCTCTAGATAATCAACTCTTAGGTAACAGAGCCACCGACTGCAAAGCGATAACTCCTTGCTACCTTTTCCACAAAAAGCACAGGTGAGAAACTGAAACTACACCCTGGGCTGAATGCTCAGAACGATCCCCACCGAGGACTTTCGGGCAAGGTCAAAGGCTATTAGGGGGGTTCGGGTAAAAGTGACCCATTAGAGAGGGACTATATGAAATACTGGGAAAACGGCCTCTACTTTGGAGACAACACCAGATGCAACACCTGCTTGTCACACAACACCACAGAGTTTCTATGCTCTACGAACAGTAAGCAAAACACAAATTAGCACACTTAAAACACTAATTGCCAGGGTGTGGAACAACTCCCAGGGGCACAAAATTTACACAGCATCTACAGGTTTTTTTTCCTCCACCAACACAGAGCTTCCCTTTCTGTCTCGTGTAACCCGCCTGCTCCCGAGCTCGGGCGCTGCCCTCCCTGTCCGGCCCAGCACTCCCGGAGCGGGCTCTACGAGCCGGGCCGACCNGGGGGGAACGGAGGAGGCCGGGCGGGGCGGCGCCGACGGCCCCTCTCAAGCTTTATTTTCTTCCTTCCCCGGTGGCAGCAGGAGCCGGAAGCGCCGGGCCGGAAAGGGGATGACGGCGGCGGCCTCTCTGGGCCGTCATGTCTATGGTCGCAGCCATGGCAACCACCGCCAGCGCCGCCCGGGAGGCTCCCAGGGCTGGGATCGGGCTGGGAAAGCGGCCGGGGAGGCGCACAAGGAGCCTGCCCGTCTCATGCATAGGGTGGGCGCCCGGGAGGCTCCAAGGGCTG
>VWZU01019646.1:705426-734067 GCA_013397095.1 Sterrhoptilus dennistouni
ACCGCCAGCGCCGCCCGGGAGGCTCCAAGGGCTGGGATCGGGCTGGGAAAGCGGCCGGGGAAGCACAAAAGGAGCCTGCCCGGCTGTGGGCGCCGCCCGGGAGGCTCCAAGGGCTGGGATCGGGCTGGGAAAGCACACAAGGAGCCTGCCCGGCTGTGGGCGCTGCTCGGTGCCATGGCAGAGGCTCTGCCCGAACACACGGCGAGGAGGAAAAAAAGCATCTCTATCGAGGAGAAGATCGACATCATAAGCGCTGTGGAGAGCGGCAAGAAAAAGGCGGATGTTGCAGCCAAGTACGGCATCAAGAGGAACTCCCTGTCTTCGATTATGAAGAACAAGGAAAAAGTTTTGGAAGCCTTTGAGACGTTGCGGTTTGATCCTAAAAGGAAAAGGCTGAGGACTGCTCTTCACGCCGACCTGGAGGAGGCGTTGATGAAGTGGTGCAGAATTGCACAGTGCCTGAATGTGCCGGTCAGTGGCCCTATGCTGCGCCTTAAGGCGAATGATTTTGCCCAGAAGCTTGGACACGGTGATTTTAAATGCAGCAATGGCTGGCTCGATCGTTTCAAGGCCAGGTATGGTTTAGTTTTCAGAGCTCAGCCTGTAGAAGCAGCTGCGACTCCTACAGTGGGTGCTCCAACTCTTTGGTACGAAAATGTGCTTCTGTATTATTTAAATGATTATCAGCCAAAAAATGTGTTTTACATACAGGAGACTGGGTTGTTTTATCAGATGTTACCACATAACACAATTGCGTTTAAAGGGGAAATTTGTTCTGTAGGTAACCAAAGCAAAGAGAGCATCACTGTGGTGGTGGGTACAAATATGGATGGCTCAGAGAAACTCCCGCTGCTCGTTATAGGAAAAAGCAAAAGTCCACGCTCTTTCGAAGATGTGAAATCGCTGCCAGTGGATTATGAAGCAAATGATAGGGCGTGCATGACTTCAGGACTCTTTGAACAGTGGATGCATAAACTCGATAACAGATTTCAAGCACAGCAGCGCCAAGTGGTTATTCTTGTTGATTCTCTCCCAGCTCACACAGAAGTAAAGGGCCTGAAGTCTGTCAAATTAGTGTTCTTTCCTCCAGACTCTTCATCATATATTGCCAGGAAAGAAAGGATTGTCAGAAGTCTGAAGGTTAAATACAGCCATTGTCTTATCAAAAGATTTATTGACTGTGTAGAAAGTAATAAAGAGTTTATGCTGACCCTTCTTGATGCGATTGAGATGCTGTACCTGTGCTGGAGGGAAATAACACCAGAGACTATCGTAAAAAGTTACAATGGAGCAACTTTCAAATTAGAAACTGAGACAAATGATAATGACAATGAGATTGAAAGTGATTTAGATTTGATTGCACATGCACGGGCAGCTGGAGTAGAGTTTCCAGAAGGTTTGTCTTTGGAAGAATATGCAGCTCTAGATGATGGCTTGGTAACTTATGAAGTGCCCACAAATAATGAAAGGATGTGTGCCAAAGAAAGTGCATCAGATAAAACTGAGACATTTGTTGGTGATGAAGATAAGGATGAAGGCAATGGACTTCAGAGAGCTGAACAGCTTTTACCATCCAAAAAAGAGGCTTTGAGTGCTTTAGATACCCTTCGAAAGTTTCTCAGAAGTCAAGACACAGATGATTCTCTTTACGATTCCCTGGCTGACTTGGAGAATTTTATTCAACATGTAACATGTGAATAAATATTTTAGCAAAGTAAGAAAGCATGCAATTGCGAAAAAAAGCAATTATATAATCGAAGATAGGCAGTTTAATAACAAGCATTGCTGAAATGTTCTCAGGTGTGTTTTGCTCAGGTGCCTAGATGAACATAACAAAGCTATGAAAAAGGGCTATGAACTGAAGTTTTCCACAAAATCCACAGCAAATAACACATACTTGAAGTATGTGTTGAGAGAAGGCGTAAGCTGAACTCTTAAAATGCTAACTGTAATAAGTACAATGGAAGCAAGAGAAATCCTTTGAGCAGTTTTGTACATTCATGTAAACTGTTGACCACTTGGAATTCTTTCTTCAAGAAGAGACTAGCACTTCTACACATCAATAATTTCACTGGTGTTTTGGGGATTTTGACAGTGGAGTAGTAAATATTTATGACCTTTGTGCTTTTGATACATAAACACAAAATTGAACAACACAGAAAATATATGCTTAAATTCTGAGAAGTAAGGCATTTTAAAAAGAAATATTTTTCACCCTTCATAAAGAATTTTGGCCATCATTTATTCTTGCAGCAGATGATGAACAGCAGAAAGTTACCACAGCTTTTAATGTGTTGTTTTGTTTTCTTTAAACTGCTCATGTGTGGATATGCTCGAATGGCATAATTATTTATCCAAGAGTCAAAAGACAAACAAACCTTTACTTGGTCAAAAAGAAAGGTTTAAGAAGTCAAAAAGGAAGGTCATTCTCTCCTTTTCAGCCTTTTTGGTGCACAGATTTGATGTAGGTCTTTCTGTGCAACTCCATGTAGTTCTACAGTAAATTAAGAAAGAAAACCCAGTATGTGCAGTAAAAACCTCACTGAGCTTTTGTTTTATTTTCAAGACTTGGAGTCTTTGCTTAGGATTCAATGCCCTAAATATGGTTTATCACTACAAGTCCTATTAGCAAGGGTGCTGTTTGCATGATTGCAATGTGAAATTGTGTAAATCATGGTACATTTACATGTCTTTGAGTACGCATTTCAAACAATGTAATCATACTAGACCCAAAATCCACAGTGTCTGTGACCGTCTGGCTTTTTTCAAAACCTGTTTTAAATATTTTCCATATCTAGCAATTTAATTTTTTTTCAAAAGTTGGAGATAATAATTTCTCTAATTTAGAGGAAGAAAATATTTTATGGATGCTTATTAGGAATCCTGCATATTAAAAAAATCTATTACACTGCCTATAATTAAACCATGAGAAAAAAATCTCATGCATATGTGAATCTTCGGTTTTAAATAAATAGTTTGGCTATAGCTTTGTTTACTGTTTTTTATCTGGTGCAGGACACTATCGATTTGTGAAATCCTTTCAGAAAATATATCAGATTGCTGGAAGACAGTGAAAATATTAGGGTTGGTGAGAAAAAGCTTTTGGCTGTATGAACGTTTTACTAGAACCCCTTCCAAAAATATTCCTCACAAACTTCTGGTTTCTTGTTGTGAAATATATTATGTGAATTCCATCCAAAGGATATTCTGATTAAATACGAAATTTCTGTTGAAATCCCAATAAATAAGGTCCTACATGGAGATTTATAGATTCTGTGGAAAAGATACTCCTCTGAATTACCTCTTCTAGGTATTTATTATTTTAAGATACAGATGCAAAATCTTTTAAATTAACAATCTGTGTCACATTCGGCTTGCTTAAATACTTTAGAACAAGCTTATGCAAAGTACTTTCTATTCTGACTAAGCTTATTTAAAGTTCATCTAAATCCCACAGACATCTGTAGACAATTTTCCTATTTAAATCTTTTGATTTAAAATCTATATTTTTGCAACAGCTTGTCCTTCTAAAGGCAAGTTTAGGGAAAAGTTTTCCTATCCATATAGTAAATATGTAAGTTGTTGTGATTTGATTCCTTGTGGCCTTTGCTGGCCTGGATTCTAGGTGAAGTAACTCTATTTCCTTGTGGGAGAATTCAGAGTGAAAGTGTTGGATCTGAATGAGAAAAGCTCATGTATGTAAGCAGCAGATCTTGGTTAAACAAGGGTTCACTCTACAAGAAGTCTGACTTGCAAGAAGAGGCTTAGAAAATCAGGAGATGGGAAATAATGTCGTTAGCTGGAAAGGAAGGAAGTGAATTACTGAGTGTTGTCATACTCCCTCATGAAAACAACAGGAAAGATTTACTAATTTGGCCTGGACTTTGAAGGTGAGTTGTGGAACTTGCTTTAAAAAACATACAGCCTGTTGAAGTCCCATATCTGTACAGAATATCTGAACTAGGACTAGCCTCCTAGTTCAGTCTGAGAAACCAAGCTAAAGTGCACTCACTGGAACTGGTTCTGTAAGTCAGACACTTGATATTTCCAACACTATAGCCTTCAAAATTATTTAGGAGCCCAGATATTTCTCCTTGCTTGGATTTTGGTCACATTTATAGGTAGTGAAAATGAAATCCATTCTGAAGTTGTTGCTGTTTCAGGTGTTTGTCACGGGGAGATGCATTTTAGACTCCCAGATCCAAAATGCTAACAGTGGAAAAGGAAGCAGTGCGCTGTGTAAATGTTTGTCACTTTAGCCCTGTGCACACAGTTTGAGCTGGAGATTTCATTACATTGTCTGGGTAAACCACCAGGACACTGGCTTTTTACATCTTTGGTTGGCATCTTTTGGAGGGAGAGAAAGAATTTAGCTTTAGATTGCATCATATTGAAAATGAAGAACCTTTTCTACAAAAGGCAGGTAACTAAGGCTGTTGTTTTCTTTATTACTTTAATATTGGTATGGACAATGGTGTGCTTTTTCTCTGTAGCTTTTCTACTTCTTGCTATGGTTAGGTAGTGATTATGTTCTTCAGCATCAAGTCAGTGAGGTTGCTTTTGGTGACCCAAAAGTGACTTCTAGAAGTGGGAACTGAAAATACGAAGTTTTAAAAATATAACTGATGTCTAGACAAGGCCAGAATAGAAAAAATATTTGGAAAGTATGTTCGATATAATAAAGAACATCCTCAGATTGATTCTTGAGATAAGTAATACGTAAATTAAGTATGCTCTTTAAAAATGCATAGGTTTTTGAAAACTGTAAGAAATACTACACTGCAATTTTTTTGTGTGTGTGTTACTGTGTGTGCAGTTCTGGCTACTTTTCAGATCTATAAAACTACATTTTCTTTTAAAATTGTTACCAAAAGGAAGACTGCTCACCCCTAATGGTAGAAGGAAATAATAATGTTTTGCACCCTTAGGCAAAAATGGAAGAGAGGAGGCAGTCAGGGATTTATAGGAGAGCAGTCCCTGTGTGCCAGTATATCCAAGGTTTGTGACATTTTGATAGCTAGGCAATCGAGGGAGTAAATGAGTCGATGGTTTCACATTATTACAAATCTTGAGAATAATACCCTCAAACACACAGAGTCTTTAGTGATTTTAAATTTTATGTGCAATATTTTTGTAAACTTAAATTATAACATTAGAATATTAGTAAAATACCTTCAAGTTTTTTTGGTGGCTGTGTTTACTGAAATGCTAGAGTAATATTGGCCTACTCAAGACTTAACTGAAATGTTTGCTGTCTGGGCAACCATGGACTCTAATGACAGTGTTTCATGTTATTTTATTCTTTCAATATCAATAAAAGCTGGTGCTTCCTATTTTTGGGGAGGCATTTGTTAAATGAAGGATTTGCAAAGTTCTCATTGGGCACTGGATGCTGCTGTGGCCAGAGAAGAGGTTTTATATTTACACAAGAAAGTCAGTATTTGTATCTAGATGTTTTGATATGTCTGTTTTGGGAGACTTTTCCTTGAAAATCAGAACCAAGCCTAGTCAATTAATAAGCAAACAAATCTAACTGAAATTTTTGCAGTGGGATGAATGACAGTGTACTTCTGTCAATACATTCATTAACAACAACAGAAATATATCTTTTCAACAGATGAAAATATAACAACTAGATGTCTGACAGCCTGATTTTACACACAGCCTTTATGCTGGTAAAGCAGTGTGGTATAGACAAGTAATTCCCTTTTCCTGATATGACTGCACTGTGGTATAACCACATCATTGGTTTATAGAAACAGGAATTCAGGTGTAGGCTCATTTCCCTTCTTGGTAGCACAGTTACTCTACTTGAGCTGAATTTTTTTCTTTCAAATGTAGCTGTTTAACTGCATTGGTCTGGTTAAAATCATACAAAATCTGGATTACAGCAGAGTGGGGAAGCCAGTAGTGTTTTACCAACTTATTCATAGCTGTGTCACCTCTGTTCTTTGAGCGGAATGGAAAAGTGTAAATTGCAAATTAGTGTGATCAATAAAGTGAATAAATAGCACACTGCATTGTTGAGTAAGAAGGGGGCATATTTTGACAATTTTTGAAATGGCTGTGTTTTACAATATTTCAGCTGCAAGTCACGTTCTTCCTAACCTTTCATGTCATGCTACCTCTGCCACAACATTCCAGCCTTGTGCGTGAATAGCACCAAGGGGAACAGGTAACTCCCGTGGGTAGCTAAAATCAACCTTGTATCAGGCTGCCCACAGGTAGTGGCTGTGTCACTGGGGAGTTGAGTTCCAGAGCTGGCTTGCATCCTCCCCTTCCACGCTTGCGTTGCTCTGTGTGCTGTGCCAGTGCTTGGCTGTAATCACCAAGGTAGTGACTCATCTGTCTGAGAAAGTTGTGGTCTGATGGGATGGTGCAACCTCACCCCAAATGCCAAATGAAATAATTCATGGTTTATTGTTTGAAGACTGTGGGACCCAGGATTGCTGAGGAGGGCATTAAGATGTCTCCGCTCTCCTGGTCGCTGCTCAGTAGCAAAGCTGAAAGAGAAGTTCCTGCTTGGGAGAAGTTCTTACAAAACACTCGCTGTTCAAGAATTACTTAGACATGTGGTAACTAGTTGTTGGATTTCTCATCTGAAGTCACCCACTTCTCTTGAAAGGAGTGCTGTGGGGCTGCCTCTGTATCATGCATACAAGGAGACAACCTAAAGAAAGCACTGAATTTCTTCTAACAGCATTGGTGCCTCCTATTTCTAACCTGTATAAATAGTGCAATATGATACTTTGCTATTCAAAATTCTATTTCTTTCCCCTTCCACCTCTTTTTCATCCATTGCCCTTATCATTTTATATTCATTTGATATCCTGACAGTTCTAATGTTAATGTCAGGATTGTTGGCCCAATCTTCTGGCAAGCTGCTTTCCTCCTTACTCTCCCTATTTCTAATATTATCTTTTGCAGGTCATATTTTTGAATTGTCTCATGTATCAGCCAGTATCACCCTCTTGGTACACATCCTTGTGATTTTAGGCCCTAATTTCTCCATTGCTGTATTTAGTGGCTTTCCCAAATCCTTGCTTCATTTAGCTGAAAACATTCAGTATGTCATAATTTCTTTTTGTCTTTTCCTTCTGTAGAGGAGGGTGTGCAGTGCTTTTTTCCAGCAGTCCGCCAGGATGTCCAAGAGAACTGGTAATAAAACACATAATCTCTTTCTCCTTTCAGATGTCTCCATTTTCTCTTTCTGTCAGTGGGCCCTTCTGACCCGTTCTTTTGAAGTTCTCAATTTGACATTTAGAATCTTTGTTTAAACTGCTCCTATTTCTCTTTCATCTCTTACCCCTACCTGCCTGTATAGCAACCTTCCCACATTTCACTTTTACATTTCCATTTCTAAATATCATATCCCTACCCTTAGCTTTTTGGTTCTTTCTTCCCTCCTCTTGTGCTGGCCCCATCTAATGTTTAAACTGCATTTCAGACTCCCTTGTCCTCCTTTCTATGATTTCATGTCCAGTACTCTCTTCCAAAAACAAATACTTAACTCTTTCTGGAGACAGCCAGCTTTTTTACTATCTTACTTGGCAGGTCTTCATGATATTCTTACATCAAACATTATGTGATGATTAAAAGTATGTTATCTTCCCTAAATCTACCTCTTTGCATTTTATTTTTCCCCATCCTGTATTCTTAGTCATTTCAAATCTTGCCTTTGTTTGAACCTTTCTTTTGCACTCCTCATCACCAACACAAATCTTACTCTTTTTTTTTTTAACCTTGTAAAAAATAAGCCCACAAACAAAACGTGCACAAAGATGGAGTTTGGGACTGTGTGTTACAACATTGCAGTAAAAGGTCAGATTGAAAGCCAGCTCAAACATTAGCTATTATCTATCAAGGTTTTTATTTGAACCTACATCTTTTGTTGCTTATTTTTGCTCTTTGCTATTTCAATAGCTGTTTGTGAGACTTCACATATTTGTGCCATATTCTGCTTTGTAGTGAGCTAATATGGCCTGAGATCATAGAGAAATGCAGGTAGAACATAAAAAAGGAGGAGTTAAAAGGCAGGGTCCTGGTCTATTGAGATTACACTGCAGGAACTCAAGGAGAATTTGTAAGTCAGGTTAAGCAGAACTTTTTATTAAAAATCAACATTGAGAGTCCTCTGTAAGTCCATTTCCATTATTATTATTATGAAAATTATTATGAGAGATAACGCCACAATTTCTCTGAATTCTGGATAGCAAGAAATGGCCACCCACAATTCAGTTCCACTTCAAAACTGACACAAGTTTGGGTTTGAGTTTTATTTCCCAGAGCTAATGACACACAAGCTGTGTAAACTGTCTGTCACTGCCCTGCCCAGGGCCCATCGACATTCAGTAAGCAAACACACATTTGCCTAGAGACAAGGCAAGGCTGAAACAGCATTTCTGTGTAAGAAGAGTTTCTGCAGAGTCTAGATATTTCAGTAAGAGTCAGATGAGCTTGAAAATTGACATGGCTTTTCAAAGTTAACCAAGAAACACTTGGTAATATGAACTTAGGATCTGAATTAGAGATACTTATTGTGTTACCAACAACTGCTAAACTATTTTTGAAAAGCTGGCACAATGGATATCAGTTTTACTGCTCTGAGAAAAAGTGGCTCTGAGTGTTACATGTATACTCAACACAGGGCAAAGGCAAACAAGTCAAATTTAAATTACAATTCCAATTCTAGTAGGGACAAATACTTAATTCCCTGTGAGAGCTGAGGGTGACCAGACTCAGTACAGTGATTGTACACAGATTGTACAGTGAGCATCTGCAGAGAAGCAGGAGCAGATGTGGCAAATGCTATAGACATGCAACAGCAGGACAGAAATACAAGTACAGACATACAGAGCTACAGGCTCTTGGCTCTGCTTGTTGAATGAATACAAACAACCCTCCAATGCCTCATCAGGAGGCTTCCCCTACATGTTCTATTACCAACCCAATCTTTTCAAAAAGCAACAGAAATTCACTTAGGAACCAAAAGAAATTTAGAGTTTGATAATTTCTTGCCAAGTTGGCAATGTTATTCTTCATGCCCTTTCACCGTGTAGAAGTTGGCAGTAGAAATCCAAACTGGAAAAGGCAAAGCTGAAGTAAATGTGTAATAAAATGTAGGTTTTTGTGTCCTATCCTCACCTGGCCTTCACTCATCTCATGTAGATTTAGGTGCCCTAAATCATACAATACCTTCAGAGCTCTGTCAAAGTCTAATCTGGTGCCAACAACTTGCCTGCCAGAACATTTGGCAAACATAATGCTTGGGTGGCTAGAAATCATCTTCAATTTCATCTTAAATATTTGTGGTTAAATAGCTTTAGTAAAATGACCTGATCATTCCCTAACAATATCTACTCCATTATTTATACTCAACCATAATGCACATGTACAACTCCAAATCTGCATTCTTTGTGAAATGCCTGCATCTGCAGCGATAATCTGTTGAGGACTAATACTGGGATGGCAAAGAGCATCCTGGCCAATGAGATTATATGAAACTTACATTAGTGTAAGCTTCCTAAAGAATTATTTGGAATGGGGATTAGGTAGCTTTAGGAATTTAAAAGTTCCCTTGGATTTATTTATCCTCTCACCTCATCTCACGGGGGAGAGCCCAGTGGCTTTCACTGGTGCAGCCTCACAAAGGAGATCATTTTGAACAATGTTCTTTGGGGGGAGCTCTGCTAGTGTTCAGAAGCATATTGACCTGCTAGGATTAGGAAGAAATTTTGTAACGTGTGGAAAACAGCCCATAGGATCCAGCCAGTGAAAGGTTTAACTGCTGCTCTGCCTCCCAAGTGGGCTGAGCCAGCCTCTTTATTAGGATACTGACTCCTCAGGCAAGGCACATATTTGTGAGATTGCATGCTCCAAAAGCAGTAATGCAGAGTGAGAGTACTCTCATCTTCCTGTCTGCTGTTCCAGCTCCTCAGTGATTAAAAATTCCCTGTCAGCCACTTGCTTGCTCTGATCAGTCCCCCAGTTTGGAAACCTGGGATGGTTCTGTGCCATCCACCCTCCTGATTTACAGGCTTTAAATATAGCACCTATATTTGGCAGTCTTTTTTTTGTTTGGTTTTGGTTTTGGGGTTTTTTTTTTTTGATGAGTATCAGATACTTGCATTCTCTAAAAGCATTTCCAGCTCTAATGGGAAAAGAATGAGTTGTGAACCTCAAATGAACTCCACATTTCTCTCTGTGTGGAGATTAAATTATAAGAATCTAAACCATGTTGATATCTGCCCTTGTTTACATTCAAGAAGGGTGTAGGCTCAGGTTAGGTGTAGATTGACCTTTGCAGACCTGGCAGAAGACATAAAGCTTCACCATTAACTACTCAGAACCAAAATAGATTAAGAGAGGAATTATACGTTCACTTCCAGGAAGCCTCTATTTCCTATAGGATCACATGTACAATTCTTTCCATCAGGGGTTTCATTAGCAGCCATTAGTTAGGACTGACCTCTTTCATTCTTGCTGCATCTGCCTGTGACTGGCTGAATGCTGGTTCTCACAGAATTTTGGTATTGCTTGCCTTGTACTTAGGATACACCTAAGTATAAATCGTGTACCTTCTGACTGAAGATCAAGCCTCAGAGAGCAGGATGTAGGCAAGGTAGAGCCTGTCAGAATCATGATCTTCCCACTTCAGAACACACTCGGTGCACCTACACCTTTGGCACAGGGTTGTGTGTAACTGTGGCATGGACAGATGCATAGAAAGGGAGCCACAGGATTTAAGGGATATCAGTCTGTGTACTGCTATTAGGATGTGTAATTGGGCTGCTAGTATCTATACTGGAGTATATTTCGTTGTCACAGCTCTCTACAGCAACCAAAAGGTATTTAATGAAGGTGTGCCATCCTGTTACTGCCATCACAGATACTGGTCAAAACACTGATCCACCTGAAAATGTGCTGCAGTACATCCAACCCAGCTCTTAGAAAAGGATTTCTACCCATACCAGACTCAATCAGAAGGCCAAATTTATGTGGGTTTTTTTTCAGGTAGTCTTGCAGTGCTACAGTCAGCTATACTGAACTGAAAGTTAGATTTATACACAGGTTGTTGAGAAGCAATGCTTTCTGCCACAAATGCCCACAGCATATCCCTCCCTGGGTTGTGACTGATGGCATTTTGGATGCGTATCACCAAAAAGTACTATCACTTGTATAAAGATCTGGTCAGTGATTAAACATACCCTGTGTTGAGACAGGGTTTTCAGAGAAATAACAATTGTAGGCAGACACTACTTACATTTCCATCTGAAAATCATTTCCCAGGTTTCAGCATGGTTTCTGATTTCAGATTCTAGACAAAAGTGTAAAAATTCTGAAACAGCTTCCTTGGCACTGCAAAGGCTGTTGAAAACTTTTGAGTTAGCAATATGTGGGTTTAATCTAATCACTCTGACAAAGTGATGTATCACATATTAGGATCTGTGATGGTCAAACCAGTATTAACAATGTAATGCTATATAGAAAGTGCTTTAACTGAATACTTTTTTTTAAAAAAAGATGTGTTTTTAAAATATCTTAATTTTCTATTAATCAGTTATGTTTCATTGCTTCACTCCTAGCTTCCACTTGCATAGAGGAGCAGGCAAAGTGCCTTCAGGACCACTAACACATTTTGATTCAGGAGACTGAAGTTAAACGGGCACAGGCTCAAAACACAGGCTGAGAGGGTTCCAAACAGCCTTAATTTAGCCTCTCACAGGCATACACATTATAAATACAGTCTCTCTGTAGACTATCACACCTTTTTCCTTTAATATGTGTCTGGTTTAAAGCTGGATGCTGTTCCTTTAATTCTACTAGGACTATTTGTATGCTTAAATATGTCCTCAAATTCTGCAGAGCTGGATGATGACAAGACTGGAGGCTGTTTCCATGATTTTAAATGTCGGTTCATAACACAACACTAGAACTGAGCACTTGGGTTAGGTCCTTTAAAGGTATTTAAATGACAAACTATGGAAAATAAATTTTTCAAATTATCTAGGAACAAAATTTGCCCCAGATCAGATATCCATACTCTTAAATGTAGTTAGTTATTTGCATTTTTAGGTATCTGAGCTTTTAAAAACCTTGCCTTTAATGTTTCTTTAGAGTCTGGACTCCATATAAACTATTTGTGAAATAAAGTTCGGTAATTATAGTGAAAAAATGCAAAGGAAGAAATCAAGAACATTTAATTCAAGAATAGAAAAAGGGACCTAGATGGGAGGATCAAATGAGAGCTGCCACTGCCTAAAAATGTATCAAGCAACATTTAAGCAGCATTATTTTAGGACATCAAAGATTATCTTCAGATGCTTTAGGTGTGGCTGGAAAAATCTTAGTACTCACATTACAGTTTGGATGTGCTGGTGTGTTTTTTATGGTCTACTATTCCTGAAGGAATGTGCTTTTCAAATTTTACTCTCTTCTTATGAATTGTTCACAGCTGAGAAAATACCTTTGGACGTCCAGCTGAAGTACCCTAGAAATGAACATAAGGAGGATTTTAAAAAATCTAGTTTACTTCCGTTAAGTACCATGTCTCTCTACCCTTCATTTTACTATATTCCCCAGTGATTGCACCTGAGATAGAGTTCTGTTTGGTTTTCAGTCCTTCACTTCATCAATCTCACTTCTTGTTATCTCTTAAAGAGAAATATTTCAATTTCTACAGAGCACCGTGAGTTTTTTCAAGCCAGATCTTAAGCTAGCATTGAGTTGTAAGTGACAACTACTGAGTAGGCATCTCCATGTGAGACACACAGCACTGACGTTTAATTTAAAGATAATTCACTGGCTGACGGGTTTTTTCCCCATTTAAGTTGCTGACCATGCATCTGTCAAGTGAGCTGGCAAATGAAAGCCTGTGACCAGACAAGGCTCTGATCCTTGCCTGTAACACTCGGGATATGTGTCTTCTCTCACCCCCAGGAGCAGCCACAGAGAATTTCCATTCTCTGAAGTTTTTTTCTAAATTGCACGGATACTCCTTTTAGCACTACAGTTGTGTTGTCTGCCATGTATCAGTCTGTGCTGGGAGGTCTGCCTGTCTCCTGTGCCTGCACAGCCATTTCTGTACAAAACAGCTTTATTCCCAATACCAGAGACTCAGGAGTCAGCTCCAGTTCTGAACAGGCTTTTGAACACACTCACATCCCTCTGCGAGGCATCTCAAGCAAATTAATTCTTCCTAGTTTATTACATGGTTCCTTTATTTGGGACCCATTTCTAGTCAGATGTGTTCCTCAACCCCTGACTGAGTGTGGAAGGGGACCCTCTCCTGACAACAGAGTTGCAGTGCCCAAGGACACATTTGTCCCTTTAACTAGGATTTGGATTGTTTACATCAACTGTATACTTAGTACAAGTTTGGGATACCACAACCCCACAGAAAATTTATATTTCCATTTATATAATTTCAGTCTCTAATTCCATCTTAAACCCTAATACAACATTTGCATAATTATTTTCAAAGAATGAGACAAACCATTAACTAATAAATCCCTGTGCTGTTCCACAAAGAAGCAAAAGCTTGATTTACTCATAAATAAAATGTCAGGAAGGTGACCAAGCCTTTTTAAAAACTGTTGGGTTTTATTTCAGTTTCATTCCAGCACTGGCCTCAGAAATACAAAATATAAAAGATTAATAAATTGTAAATTTCTCTCACAGCAGTGGTATGTTACAATGAATAAAAGTGCCTGAAAATTTGATTCTCAGAATTGCATTGCTCAGGCCTTGGCTGCTTGTCTGAGATGCTCATGGCCTCATGTCTCTTGAGGGTGCTCTGCATAGTTTTGAAAATATGTGGGGCACAGCATCCTGGCCCAGGAACCTGGGTTTTCCATGTTTAAATAGACAGTTTTGGGGGTGGAAAAGGGTACAACCACTGTTGGAGCCCGGGAGCACTCTGATGTTGCAAAGTTAGGAAAAAGCACTAATTATTTAGCTACCAAAAGGAATGTGAAGCTGGTAGCTTTGGGGTAAGTACAGGCTTTTAAAAAAAACCAAACCCTAAAGTTGTACTTTGGGTTGTTCATCCCACATTTATCCAGCCTGCATTGAGACAAAGATAGACCTCATGGAGTCCCACTTAGATTTCAAGGATAGAAGTCCAGGAAGGTTGTTGTGCGAAGGATTTTATGGGTGAATCCCCACTAGCTAGAGGAAAGCTCTGCTGGGGACTACCTACATCAGCTAGTAATTGTGTCTCTCTTGTGTTCAAACAACAAGACGACTTTGCTGACCAGACATTGTCTTTTTGGAAGTGCAGTTTCAGCTGTGTATTTTGCCTGGGGGAAAGCTAAGCTTCCAGGAGGACACATCTTTCAAAACACAGTCAGTACTACAAGAGAATGGAGGGACCATCTATTTTAGGAATTTACACAAGTCACAAATAACTTAGGAATTTTTTGGCATGTGCAAAATGTATAAATCCATGTGCTGCTTTCCCAAAAACGAGCAGAAACTAAGTGTCCAGCTACACTTCAATATAAATCTGCCACTGCTCTAGATGCACCCTGAGGCCTCTTCCATTTAAGATATTTTCCATCTTAGAAGTCTCTATTTTTTAGTTTGTTAAAGGAAACTTAGATGCAAACATCTGAATATTTTCAAGTATAATTTTGTTGATATTAACATCTGGATATTTTCAAGTTCCATTTTGTATTTTATTTCTGTTCCTATTGAAGTATCCAAAATATTTTCAGCATGGAATAACAGCTTGTGCTATGCATGTGGAAGAAAAAAAAATTAAAAATAAAATTATAAGTCCAGTAAGCAAAGAGATTCTTAAGATTCTTAAAATTGGTAGATTCTTGTTTCTATGCTTTTATTGTCACTCTCATTTTAGTTATATTACATTGTTCCAGTTAGGGATAATAGCTCATTGTTCTAAGCTTTGTGGCATTGGTTTCAGAAAGATCTAAAACTTTTCCTGAAGCACCTCTGTGGGTGAAATAAAATTCAACTTGTCTTTTCCTATAATCTAGATTTGAATTTGTTGGAAAGAGAACTTTGTCATCTGCAACTCAGTCAGGCATTGCTTGTTCTGAAACAAGTGCAATCGTGGATGCAGTTCCAGATCCCCATGAGATTTCTACACAACGGATGGATTTTAGCCTTGATTCTGCAAATCTTACTTAGCTCAGCAGCCTGCAGAAGTGCCATTGCAGCTGACACTCTGGCTGACTCAAGGAAATCCCTGTGGGCTTTGCACAAACTCTTTTGCTTTGATGTTTGTTTGTTTTTTTGTTTTTTTTTTAATGTAGCAGTGAATTGCAATGCACTGCTGTTTTCCATTCTTTCACAGCAACTTGTGGGAAAATTTTGTCTGTCCTTTCTCAACATATGTCAGAGACAGAAACAGGTCATTAAGGGACTAGCAGAATTTGGCTGGCTCTAGCCCCTGCCTGCATTTCAGAGCAGATGGATTAGCTGCTGAAGACTGCAGTGGACAAGCTGCACTAGCAGGTTTGTAATAAAAGGCCTGTAACTAACCATCAACTTGCCACACACTTGAAAAAGTTTAGCTGTTGTTGTTCTCACAGGAAAAAAAAAGGAACAAGAAGAGCATCAGTCAAGTGGTTGCAGCATTGCAATACATTTCTGTTTTTCTGAAAATGTCACTCCATGGCATGCTGTAATCTCAGTGATGCAAATCCTTCCCTATTAGGGAACAACATTAGCAAACAGCCTAGCTTTGTGGTCAGAAATGCCCTTTATATTCTAAATACCAATGAAACAGTAACATTGAACATATACAAATTTTCCAGATGGGTAACATATATTGTAAGCACCCCAAAAATTTAATGGGTTTACCTGTGAAAAGACACTTCTCTTTGCTAAGGTGCATTGTGGATCTTAGTAAATGCACTAAGGCCTATGAAATAAGCAATTACAATCCATCCCCCTTACAAAATCATCCATGACTGAAGCTACATGGGTTTCCAAATGCACAAGTTTGTTTAGCAGCAAAGTTGTCACTACAGTTTTTGGTTTCTGTATTTCAACTATGAAGAGAGACACATGAGGCTGAAGACAACAACCAAGGCAAAGGTACCAACCTTACTTCCCAGGCAGGCAAAAGGGAGCCTGCTGGGAGTATTTCAGGGGAGGATCCCAATGCTACTGAGGTAACTGCCCTTGCTTGAGAGTCTGATTTGTCAACAACCAAAATACCTCATTACTCCTTCTCTACAGTTTTGAGTTTTTTCTTAATTAGAGTAGTCAAATACATGTCAAACTGTCTTCATAGCCTTCTAAAATCTTAATTAAAAGGTACTGTGGTCAAGAGTCACATTTCCTGTATTTTTATTTGCCTTAGAAATCATACTTGTGTACACAGCAGTAGATGGCTATCTTGCTTTCAAGGGGCAGTGATGAGTTCTTAGCCAAATATTTGTCAATAATCATTGATGGGAACTTGAGAGGAAATGCTAAAAGCTATGCAGAAAGACTGAAAGGGAAAAGAGAAAAGTGTATAGTTCTTTACATTAGAAATATGGTGTGAAAATGCAGCAAAGATACAAACCAAACGCAGATCCTTTCCTGTTTTCCCTTCCAGTTTCTCTGTCTAGGTATGTGTTTTCATCATGGATTAGTGAGCTGGGCTGAGTCTGTAGAATGGGGCAAACCCACAAAGATGTAGGGCAATAATATGCAAGGATAAATCAGAAGAACACATTTGCATCACATGTGGTATTAGAGTGGCAAAGCTGGGAAGGAGATGGGGAAGAAATGGAAAGGAGCATAGCACATCTTTTTTGTACGTTAAAGCAACAAAAATACTGTTAAATAGTAAGACTTTGCCTACTGTTGACTAAAGTTCAAGGGAAGTTGAGGACAGACAATAGAGACAGCCTTGGGATCTGAGACTCTGCTCCTGAAAACACAGGCAGGCTTTGCCTGTGCTGGCCATCAGCCCCTTATCAGTTTCCATATTGCCAGACTAGACAAAATCACCTCTGTGCACAGACGGGTAGCCCCAATTTCTGGACGCCCATCATTCAAACAGTCTGTTCCAATTAGACACTATTACTGATCCTTGGAGTTTCTGTCATTTCTTAACAGAAAAATCTTAAAAGTATAGGCAAGTCTCACCTCTGACAGTTCTGTCTGACAAGTGTTATTGTGTATGACTATGACACCATATTAAAGAATATCTCCTAGAAATATTTGATTAAGTTGGTCAGCATACTGCTTTCAAAACTCAGAGCTCCTCTTTATCTACTTGTAGGTGCAAATGCTGCAACTTTGCTTTCCCCCCCACTGTTTTATGAAGTTCATAAACATATATTGCCAATGCTAAGCAACCAGTTCAGTTTTTTTAGTTAACTATATAATTCGAGTGGCTTAAATCTATCAACAAGCTGTTCATTAAATGAATCACTGACCTATTTCTCAGCTACTCAAGCTAAGCAACCTATAACTGATGACCTATAAAAGCATCAGTGTGTTAAGAAAAATTATTAGCTGGAGAAGCAGAGCAGCAATTGATCACCTCCCACCAATCTGAACAGAAAGATTCACCAGCGTCAACAAATTCCAGAACTCAACAAATTCTGACCAGAAATCAGATTTTGACAGACTCATGTCTAGGGAAAGTACTGTGAAGCTCCTACATGGTCACCATTCAACCCTCCTTCCTTAGATCACTACTGGAAAATTTTATGCAAGTATTTAAAATGGCTCTAAGCTGGGATGCTCCAGAGTAAAATCTGGAGTGCAGACTCTCCTCAACTCAGAGATACTGATTTTGGAGCTAGCACTTTTTTCTACAGTGGAACAACCCAAATCTATGGTCCAATCAGCCTCCCCGCTTGGGTACATGTATGGCTCAGATCCAGATCCAAATCCTAAGCCCTGGCTAGGCCCACCCACTCTGGGCAAGAAGATGTAAAATGTTTGGTTTAATTTTTAAGTTCTCCATTGCTTTTACCCATAGAGCACCACCCAAAAGGAAATGTGTGGAAACCCCTGGCCAGCTCTTACAAGTTTCTGAGTGTGTGGACAGTGATGGAGTGGTGGGAACAGAGGACAGGGCAGTGTTTAGAGGGGGCGACAGCCAAGGTCTGCACACCCAGAGACTGCCAAGGGGGAGTGAAAATAAAGAGAAGTCAGGAAGGGAGGCAGGATTACCTTCCCCTTGCCACCTCAATCAACTGTGGCACTGTGGGCCCCCATGCCAGGCCCTGCATGCTGGTGGGGATTGAAACCTTCTGTGCCCTGTCATCTGCAGCCATCATCATATCCATGTCTTAGTACTTTCTCGCTAAGCCACCTGCTCATAACAAAAAAGGATGTGGTTTTCTGCTTTCTTCTCTTCCTCTGCACAAACCAGCCCAGAACACTCAGTTATAGGCTCCTAAGAGAGCCAGCCATTCACCCCATCTGCTGAAGACAACCCACAAGGGGGTTGCCTTTTGGGACTGTAAATGCACACAGCCTCCCACCTTGATGTGGGGAGAACTACAGCTTGAAAACCAAGGCAGGAGGGGAGGCACTATTGAAATTTTCTTCTTTAAGCACCCTGAAAAGTGACATAAAACCTTCCTGCTAACATACATACATGAAGTTTTGTGTCTGATTTGTATTTGTAGGATCTGTGGCACTGCGTGTAGGTGAAGATAGAAGGCAGTAAAGTCAGGAGTGAAAGGAGAGGAAGAGAGCGAGAGCTCTCTCACCTACAGCATAAAGGTGCTTCAGCCAAGTGTGTGCCTGAAGAGCAACTTCTGCTTTTTTTTTTTTTTTTTTCTTCTTCTTTCTTTTGCAATCATTGCTCGCTTGACAGGCCCAGACGGAATTACATCACTTCCTAAAACCCATCAAAGAGAGTCCATCTCCTGAAGAAATGCAGCTCAGATGCTCGGCGGCAGGAAGCAGGAAATGTAGATGTTGGGGTGCAGCAGGGCGCCTGCCGGGGCAGCATGAGGAGCCCCGGGCTCATCACCCTGCTCTGTGCCCTGGCTCTGGCTGCAGGATCCGCCGGCAGTGGTGAGTAAAAAGCGCCTTTCCCCTGCCCAGGTGGGACCGCGTGTGTTGCCTGCAGCAATCGGACCAAGTTGGAGGGCAACACCCTCCAAACCGAGCACTGGGAGATCTGTGGGGACTTGCTCTCTGCTGGTTTTTGCTGTGTTTATCCTCTCTGTTTTCAGTTGCCTCTTTTTTTCTGAGCTTTGACTTTTTTTCCCTCAGACTTATCCCGGAACAGCAGCAAACAAATCCTACAATTTCTACATTTCCTAAATTGCAGATGTGTAGAGAACCGGAGTTTCCGTGTTGACCCATCAGGCATTTTGCTTCTAATTTCAGTTATTTTTTGAACTTTTTAAACCCCACACGCATCTCATCAGTGTTTGATAGCAAAGTTAAAGGCAAAGCACTGCTTCCATTCAAAAGGCGACTGCCGATTTCCGCAGTCCCAGTGCACTGAAACTGGTTTAACAAAGGAACAGCCGGTTCCGGAGACAAATATTTTGAACTCTCAACTGCAGAACAAAGTGGCCGGCCCCATGGGCTTAGGTTCTGACCCTCTGAAGAGAAGAACCGTGAGGGGAAGAGCAGCTTGTGACAAAATGCTGAGGCACTGAGAGCTGCAGGCTCTCGCCTGTTTGAAGGGGTCATGGGTTCCACTGGCGTTTTGGCAGCCAGTGACTGAACATGACAGGCAGCTCTTGTAGTGAAACCTTGCCGACGCGGTGCTTGTAAGCCTTTCCGTGTCAAACAAATCCCTGCCAAAGTCCTTGCTATGGACTAGAGGTGTTTGCTGCCTCTGTGCTGCTGGAGCGAGTGGGAGCTCTACAGAAAGCAGGGAAAGAAGATGGTCACTCTCAGATATCAGTGGACTTCTCTTAATGTGCTAAAATGCACTGCTGGAATCGAGGTCTTGGTGGGCATGCTTTTTCTCTGAAAAACAGTACTCACCATAAGCAGGGTGTGCAAACTCCTGGCGTGCTGCTGAGCTGCTTGCATTTAAGAGACTTGCTTAACTGTACCAGCGAGCTAAGTGAGGTATAAAATGGTTTGGGTTTGGCTGTGTTTCTACAGCCCTGCTGCATTGCAGACACGTTAAGAAAATATGCTGCAAGCATTGAGCGTAGCTCAGAATCAAAGCAGTCAGAGGAACAAAAATCTGCCATTGGCAGAGCAAAACAGGGGTGCCAGGGAAATGGAGAAGTACAATTAAGGCAATGAAGGCAGGGCAGAGTGATCAGGCTCCTGCTTCTCTAGCTCAAGTGCAGGGTACTCAGAGCTACTACTATTTCATCACCACGTCCCAATGAGGGGGGGACGCCTTAGCCCGGGGCCCCTCAGCTCATGACTTGGTGCCACCCCTGCCCTTCTCTGCAATGGGCATTAGGGGCTGCAGGAAGTGCCAGGCAGATGTCACATACCAGGTGTGTGGCACTCCCTACACTCCCCACTTCCTACCAGTAGGTTCACCCTTCAGTTCTGGTTGATTTTGGAATGGTTCCTCTTTGGGAGTGAGTCAGTCCTGCCAGAGCCCTCCCCCAAGCCCAGTCAGCTCTGACTCTACAGAGCCAATCCACAGTCATAAGGGAAGGGGAGGAGAGCACCCACTTTTTCTCCCCACACAAAGGCATTTTTTGCTTATGCAACCAGTCCCAAAATGTACCTGGGTACTTACCCTGACTTGAAGGGTGGGATGGGGAAGTTGAGAACTTGAGCCATGGAGGGGGGGTAAATTAGACTGGTGGGGGGAAGGCTTGTGTAGGGCTTATGTACCCCACAGGCACTGGTGGGTCAGGAACCCTCTGCTGAGAGCAGCCTCCCAGGGAGATCCTTTGCTCTCACCCCTTCTTGCTCACAGATTAACAGGGCAGAACCTTTAAGGGAGCTTTTTCACCTCTTGCCAGACACAGTCTTCATCTTTTAAGTTGTCTACTGTGTAGAGACCATTTACAAAATAGGTAAACAGAGTATGATTAAATCTTGCAGCACAGACGGATTAAAGTCTTTATAAGTCCTGTTCCCATACCATGCCAGAACTTTGTAAAAGCCTAGCCTTGCCATTTGGATTATGATTTATGGATGTATTTCTTCCTGCCATGCTACAATCACTCTAATCCAGTAGCTCTAAAAGCATTCCTGAGGTCTCAGCTCTGAGTGCTGGCCTTCTCCCAGCTCCACGCTGAGGGGACATTGGGGTTTGCACCAGTTCCCTCCCCCTTGCTTTAATGCAGTCAGGAAGCCCTACAGGCAACAGTGTAGGGCATCATCTCTACTGTAGGGGATGGTACTGCTCAGCCTTGCAGCAGCCCTGAAGACCTACCTAGGTGTGTGTGCTGACCACAGTAATAAGCATTAAGACCCTTACTACAGCTCATAGGAACACACTCTGACCCTTGAGTCATTTCCCAGGCTTGACCCTTGGCCATCTCCCACTATGTTCAGTGGGAAATTGCAGCATAAGTGGTCTGACATGGGGAGCAAGAAAATGTGTGAGGGAGAGCAACAGCAAAACATGTAAGATCGCCAAGTGGAAGAGCTGGGGTGGTTGCAGGTGCTTTATTTTTTCTGTGGCTCTGTGCTATTGTTCTGAATTGTCATTCAAAGAAACACTGCTATCAAAGACCCAGATATTCAGCAGCTTGTATGACGAGCACAGGCACTGACTCGGCTTGGCAGAGAAGTGTCTTAGGTTGCCTCCCTTGCAAAGCTGAAGTCTCTAAGGGAGCAATAGTTTTGACCCGTTCCCCCCTCCAGTAATGAAGGTAGAATGGGTTTGAACCTGTTACAATCATCTGTTAAAATTTTCTAGCAAGGCAACAATGTAAGAAATGAGGCTTTGCTACGTTTTCTCTTTCCAAAGTGTGGTGCCCTAAAAAGCAGATGAAAATTTTTTTCTACTGAACACATCAATTTCTCCCTATGTATTTACTACCATTCCTCCATTTTAGCCACACACACATTCACTGTTTTATTCAGCTGCTTCAGGGACATTGCAGAAAATCTCTCATTCACATCAGCAAGACTGTATACTGATTTTCAGTCAGTGACACCAGTCTCTTTTCCCTCAAGAGATTTTATGATAGCTGGAAAGCCTCTGGAGCTTTTGAATATTTAATTTCAGGGTCCTCTTGAGAGCAAGGGGTGCTGAGAGATTTGCATCACAGTGAGGTCGCACGGGTATCACAGAGGCAGAGCTAGAAGGCCATCAGATTAAGTAGAAGCAATTAAATGCATAAATTGGTCTGGAAATCCTTTAGTACTGGGGCTGAGCAGTGAGACTACAGGTTCACAGTTTGACTCTAAGATGTGTGACTGAATTTGCAAGACTGCCTGTTAATGCAGCACTTCAGCTGGATAGAAATACAGTGAGGAAAAGCAGTTTCCATCGCGTATAAATGAGCTTAAACAGTTGTTTCCTCTTTCAGGTTATACCTAGATAACGCTTTCTAAGCACCTTGTTTTAATAGGATCTTGTCTACAGATTAGCCACCCTGAAATGTTTGTGCTCCCTCATCAGAAGTGTATGCTCCCAACAGCTAGCCTGCAGGCTTTTAAGGATTCCTCTTCCAGCCAGGAAGACAGGCAAGACCTGCCACAACAGGCAGCTGGGCAAGCCCTGGCCACGACAAGGAACAGCTCTTCTTGCAGCAAACTGAAATGTGGAGAGAGGAACAGTGCAGGGATGAGCCAAGCAGTATACAGAAGATCATACAGACCATGTGGAGTGGTATGACTACAGCACCAACAGAATGTGTGTATGGAGCAGAGTGATACAGGATGTGGTAACTTTACTCCAGCTTTATAGCCTTTTCTTGTTCTGTCACCTTCTCGCAAGCCTTCCTTTCACTGCACTTTTATAGCTCATGGGAAAGTTTGGAGAAATAAAAATTTTCCTTTCAAACTAGTAAGCCTGGCTATCCCACTGACATAGCTCTTTCTTTTTCTCTATCTCATTGCTTTTTCTTGTGTCAGTAGGCACTATAGTGTAATTTGAAAAATTCTCTTGAGATAACCAAGTCCTTGAGTCTGATGGCAAGGCAGGAGAGAATGATGGTTCTACAACAAAACTGAATGTGCTGACTGCCAGCTATTTTCCTTGGCTATTTTCCTTTGCCTCGCATCCAAGTGAATTCAGAAACCTGTTTGCCTGCTTACTTCATCAGGAAGCCCATATCACCACCACTGAGTGCTGTAGCACAAACCTGAGGTAGAAATGCTGCGACAACAGAAATGTTGTTTGATTGAGTCATAATTTTTTGGACTCCAATCTGTAAAACTGCTTAGTATATTCAACTGCCTCTGTCTCCTATTAAAAGCAGGTTTGGGAGCACTTCCAAAACTCAGGCAAAGTCTATCAGTGATCCTAGCATATTTTTAAAGTAAAAAATATTGAGTAATACCTTATATCATGGTGTCTGCCTACAGGGACATATCTTTTTCATAATTTGTAAGAACTGTTAATTGAACCTTTTATGAGATGCTGCTAGTGCCTGCTCAAGTATTTTGGTCCCTTGAGTTCCAGATTCTCTAATACCTCAATTGTGGAACCCCGGGAACTTCCTGACTTCCAGCTCCAGCGACTTAGCTTCCAGTTCCGGCTGTGCTCACCTTCCCATCAGGGCGGGATGCAGCTGCATGCTAGCCTCTCTCTCTTCTTCTCTTGAAAGCATGGGAAGTGGCAATACAGGCTAGGCTAAAGCTGTGGTGCCTTTCCATCTTCCTTAACATGGGAAGAAGTCAGCAGCATTCATGCCCCGGATGGTTCAGACAAAGGTGAAGCCCATGTGTATGAGCATTTGCTCCTTGGACAAGATGTGCAGAGGGATGAGTATGGATGTTGGAATGTAACCAACAGCATGAGGCTGAGCTCCACAAGAGAAAGGGCACAGGCTTTGCAAAGTCAAGGAGATATCTATATGGTCACAGGTGACTTGCTCTTTGTTACACTCCACTGGTCTTGCTTTTCCATCCTGAATGTCGTGCTGTATTGTTGTAAGATTCCCATTTGCAGGGAGCTGGTAGATGTCTGCAAGATGAAACCCCAGCATAGCTGACAAGACAGTTCATGGTATGAATTATCACTGCAAATCTGGTGTGGAGAAAATTTTTACAAAAACCCCAGCTTTCAGATGTTCTTCTGCCCTGCTCCAAACCTTGTAATGCCCAGCTTCCATTCACCCCACCAAACAGCCACCCCAGCCAGCTGCAACACAGCCCACTTGCTATTTTGAGCACTTTAATTTAAAACACTATGAGAAACAGCAGCTATCTTGAGGTCAACCACGTGTGTCTCATGTGGCCTGGGTGGGTGGCTGTGGCAGGTGATACAGCAACATTGGGAAGCCTGAGCCCAACTCTCCCTGCCCGACTGGAGGCACAAATCCTTCCCTGATGCAAGCCAGATGCAGACTCTGCTTTCCTACTGTGTAAAAAAAATGATGTGTGGGTGGCTTGAGAGTGAGAGCAACTGCTGGATGACAGGTATCCCTTGAGGCTGAGCTCTGTTCCTCAGAGGTGATGGGGGAGCTGGATGTGTTGAGGCAGCAGGTAATATGCAGGAAATAAGAGCAATATCCTTGCAAGAACATTGTGCAATTGGCTGCCCTTCTGCTGAAAGATGAATTTAATTCACTCAGAGAAAAGATCTCTGTAAGAGGAAATGGTGGTCCCAGAGAGATGCTGTTTTGTCCCTGGAATTATGCAAAGTGAAAAAAATATGTGGCAGCAAGGTCACTCCCTGTGATTTGCCATTTTCTTTGCCTAGAGACTAGAGAAGGTAATTCTATTTCACACAGAGACAAACGATTTGAAGTCTGCTTCATAGTTCAAAACCAGGCAAAGTGGCAGAGATACTGGAAAAATCTCTCTCAGAAATCAAGCACAATATACTCTGCAGCTGAAAGTTTATCACTGCAGTTAATGAGGTGTGGCTTTAAAGCCACACCATGCTTTAGATATTTGAAAAATCCATTTTCACTCTGCAAATAAATGAAAAGCAAGGTATTTTCTCCACACCCTTTCCCTATTTTAAGCAACAGGCTTGTCCCTCTTAATATATCAAATGTGGCAGGCAATGGGTTTCAAGGGCAATGGCTGGAGGAGGAAAATGAAGCAAGGTCATTGAAGAGGTTCAGTGAGGCTGCGGTGGGCCATCAGCCCCGCCTGTGGCACAGTCCATCACACCACAGTCTGCAGCACAGACCTCTCTCGTGCTGCCTCGCTGCTCTGCACAACAGCAATTGAAATGGAGTGGCTGCAGGCACTGGGAACTACAAACTGCCCTGGAAAAGAAAAGTCAAATGGCCAAACTAATAAGGGAGAGGAGGTCTTCCTCCTGTCCTCTGGGATAAGATTAAGGACAGCCAGCAGGTCACGGGAAGGGGTCGAGCAGCACACACCTAAGGGGGTCGTTACCTGCAAGAGAGGCAGAGGTAGTGTTTTGCTCTTGACTGAAATACTAAATACAGAAGAGACAGAGAGACTATTGATACAAAGTGCTTTGCCACAGAAAACTTATCATTTTCATTGTCCTATTGTGGTGCAGGAGTCTGATGACCTTCACAGTATTACATTAAGTATTCAAATTCTTTCCTAGTTTTTAGGAAGGGATGAAACAATCAAATGCCTGTGTGATATGTGCAGCATAAAAATCTAGATAAAACACTGCTATCACACTCAAATGATTTTATTCATCCGAAATTTGGTTTCCTCGAATATAGTCTCAGGAAATACTCATCCCCTCTTTCACACAAATCTGGTGGGAGAGGAGATGCTGCAGAGTGGATTAAGCAAGAGATAGCGCTCTAATCTCAGTTTTTCTCTCCCACTTGGCATCCATGGGAAGGACAGCATCCCTGTCCTTCTGATTTCTCATTTGTAAAATGGAGATGATAACTGCTCATCTCTCAGGGCCATTATGAAGATTAATGTGTTTACAAAAGCATTTAAAATGCTAAGTACTTTTGGTTCCAGTCCTGTGAGATTGGAAATGCCAGGACTAAAGTGCTGAAAACCTTAAGCTCTTGCTAACTCTAGTGGAAACTCTGGCTGCCCAGCACTTTACAAGAACGAGGAGAAACATGCAATTGCAAAACTCAAGAAATCTCATTCGGCGCTATTGCATAAAATGAGATGTGCACCACGCCAGCATTTTATCTGAAAGGGCAGATGGCACAAAACCCACCATCACTTAATTTCTTGCCAAGAAAATTATTTTGCTCTTGTAATTTGTCTAAAGACTGATTCTTGCACCTTGGCTACAACAGGATTTTTGGCATCAGTATAGTATACAGTATCAGCCCAGAATCTGCTGTACTTCTTTAAAGCTTTTAAACTCTGTGACCGTCAATACCTGAACAGTGACAGTCTTACCTAAACACACAAAAAGCAGTTGTTGCACTATTAACAAATCAGCCTATTTTAGCCACTTTTCTTGCAAAATGCATGATAAATGAAACCAGAACTGAGGTCAAAGTTCAAAACGCCCAGTCTTAGCACTTATGGGGAATATCCAGCACTGATGCTTTGCTACATGCTCCTTCAGCCAGCCTGTAGAACCAGTCAGAGGAACAGTAAATTGGACCTGTATGCAGTAAGGTCCCTGTGTCACTTCCACCTCCTTTAGTCCATGCAGAAGTGGAAGTCAGCAGCTTTTGCATCCTTCAGACTTCCTTTCACCAATTCTGTTTTTCACAGTGAGACAAATTTAACAAATTTGAGAAAGGCACAGCAGCAGAGAGATGAGTGAACCAAAGGAATTGGTGAACCAGGAATAATGGTCTCCCAGAAGGCAGTACCTAACTCCTTGGGTAAGGGGAGGGATATATGTGACAAGACTGAGAAGCAAAACAGGCTGGTGTGGCTTACTGAGAAGCAGAATAATTTCACATGTGAGCAGGACCGGATGCCAACCTGCAGGAAAAGAAGTCTGTCTGTGCAAGGCAGCTGTGTGCAGATGACAGATGACACATGATGACGTGTCCCAGTAAAAGTCAGCCGAAGAACATGGTCACGAGTGGTAAGATTTTGTGGTGAAGTTAAGATCTAATTCTACATCTGATGTTCACAACTTCCAACCTGTGTGTATGGGGCATCTGCTGGGTTTTTTTAATACATCAAACGGGAAGTAAATACTTCCATTAGCTGTACACTGTGACTCACTGATAATACTAATGAAACTCTTAAAATGTTAAATTGTCCTCATATATTTGACAGAACCTGGAAGTGATGGATCAGGAGATGGATCGATGATATTACCCACTTTTACAGCAACACATCTTCCTGCTACAACTCCTTCAACCGTGGATGACTATGAGCCAGTACTTGTAACTGCAAGCACCACTGAAAGCAGCTTTGAGACACAGAGTTCTCCAAGTACTGAACTGAATGCTGTGAACGATGAGGGCAGTCTAGTAGCAGAAGAACAGTCTATCTTGATATATGTTGTCCCTGTGGCACTGCTGGTCCTGCTGATTTTGTTGATCACATTTTTTGTAATGCATCATAAAAGGAAAAAGTCCAAGCAAGGTAAATTTGTCTTCTTGTGCATCAAAAGGCTGTTGCTAGATTGTGTTCAACATTAACAGAACATTATTTCGAGGCATGGGATGCCACATTTAGAATGCCCTTCTCTGATTGTAGTTGCACATTTGACAAGTAAGAGAGGGATTCTCCACAGCCAGCAGCACATGGTCACACACCTCTCCTTGGGGAGGAGCTAATTCTGCTTCTTGGCACCTCTTGCTCATTCTGCCACACCCATGGGACCCCTGGCACCAATCTCTGGCTCCTGGAAATGCTGAGAATGCTCAGGGATGTTACCCTGGCTGCAAATGCTTGTTCTATCTTTATGCTCAACAACTTTAAGCAAGGTGAAATTAAGGCTTCTACTGCCCATAGCGCCCTCAAGGTAAAGCTGCTTGGAGCTTCAATGAAATAAGAACAAGAAAAATCATTTTAAGGAACAATTTTAAGAGATCCTGATTCCATAGAGTGGAGGCTGCTATGAAGACATCACAGCAAATGAGCTAGGTCAGACCACCTGGGTGTTGCAGTAGGGTGAGCAATGCTTCAGGAAGGTGCTGTGATCTGTTAACAAAGGAATTGGTAACTTGGGGTGTCAAACCACAGGAGAACAAACTGAGGTGTCATATTAAAATCACATAGTTGGTAAGTGGAGTTCTAAGATGGTTGTATTAGTGTCTCTGCATGGTCAGAGTGCAGCTGTCAGCTCATCAGCCTGCAGACACTGGAATACATTCAATATAGATTTTAACTCAAGGGCATTTTCAGGTTGCATTTGCCTGATCACTGTGTTTCCTCTAACAAACTATGAATTTGCAACCAGGCACCCAGTTGCCTGCCTGTTTCTGGATGATTGAGATGCAGGTACACTCTTCAGAGGGCTAGGAAGTGTGGTGCCTTTCAGGAACACAATCCTAGGATCTCATGCCTTGTGCTAGCCAGTGATTTTGAGCATCCTCAAGGCTGGGGCAGATGGCTCTGTGGTTCTGGGGTGGTTCTGCAGTCTGAGAATGTGCTGGAACAACTGGCAGGTATCACCCACTGGCAACAATGAATTAAAAATAAGGTGATTTAAGACAGGTTTTTCAGTGGAGATATTTATCAGGTAAAGATATGTATCAGAATTATGTCTGTGAC
>VWZU01019646.1:734087-763036 GCA_013397095.1 Sterrhoptilus dennistouni
TTTGTCTTGGAGTCATGTGTAGATTGGATCCCTTTTGACATCTGGCTAGTTCAGCTTCATTTGCCTGAGATCTAATCTGCCATGCAGTCCAACTCCCTGCTTCCCGTCTCCCCATGAGCAGCTCCCAGAGTCTCCAGACGCAGCTGAATTGCCTGAGTGTAATCTGCAGCAAAACATCCCAATGCTTCCAGTAAACAATTTTTTTGCAGAAGTGGTTCCTTTTCAGGACACCATCTCCCTCAGCACATCTGTTTTGCTGCAGGAAGTGTGCATCTGCCCTGTCCTGCCCACTGCAACACCAACAGTGGGCTTCCTCCCAGCATGGCTGAGCTAATAATGAGATGCTTTTAGATTCAAAATAATGGTTTCCTCTGAAAATTGCAAACAGGATAGGATGTTTTGCCTTTCATCTGCAATTTAATTTTTATGCCTTTTGAAAATGCAACCCATTTTACTTGACCCTATTCAAGGCTTGCATGCAGTCTGGGCCCTGTAAATACAATGGATAAATATCATGCAGAACAATGAACACCACCTTTCTTTTTTTCCAGATGAGCTGGGAAGCGAAAATGTAAAAAGGTAAATTTTATGAATATTGTTCTTCAAAAAAAAATTCTTTTACTCTAACCTTTGTCTTCCTCCACTGCCTCTTTTAATTTAGCTGTACACTAAACACCATTACTTTTTGCCATCAATTGAACCAGGAATCTCAACAGGTGGATAAAGTGTGATTTCAGTATGTGGCTGAAGTGTAAGACTAGAGCAGGAGAACAAGAGTTAGTGGTGACTGAGGCAAGGGCTGCCCCACAGACACCCATAGTCCACAGCCCTCACTGAGCCTGCTCTTAGGCACCCCCTGCTCCACCAGCCACAAGAGGAACAAGGTGCCCTATGAGCAAAGGAGATCAGTTCCCAAGCTCATCACAGGCTTTTGCTATTCAGAATAAGCTCTGTGTCTTGCTCCCCTGTTTTTCAAGTTTATCTCCTTACTCAGAGGTGAGGCAGAAAGGCTTGCCTGACTGCCACATAAACAACGCCTTAGATGCTTGGAAAACAAGATAGAAGCTGTGTGGAGAGCTACCAGAGTCATAATTTTTATTATTACCTTTTATTGACCTCCATCTTGCTAATCAACACTGAAAGCTCATGAATTGGCTCTATGAGATTAAAAAAAAAAAGGGTTTTTTGCTATAAGACTATTTTCTATCATATGACTGCAGGAATGATAAGCAAAAGCGGAGGCATTTAAATAAATGCACCTCTCATGACCTTTCCTTTGAAGGCAGTGCAAATGTCAGTCACAGCTATGATGAAACTTTAGGCCTTCAGCTTTTAACACTGGAGCAATGGTACTTCTGTCATGTGTTCCAGGAAGGCAGGGACAAACAATCTTATTTTTTTTTAGTTCTCTATTTACAGCAGGGACAGTTTTCAAGAAGCTGCAGTGATCCTGTGCTCTGGCATGTCTCTGGCTGCACAATCTGAGTCCCTCTGTGTGTTATATCTCAGCTGGCCCTACCTCTGCCCAGGACTGGCATCTCAGTGCCACTCCCTGGCATCTGTTTGTGGCCCCTTGATTCACACCCATTGGGCTGACATCTTCTCAGATTACTGGGCTAGGATGGCTTTCCAGAGTTTATACATGTGCCTTGAATTGTAGGAAAGTCATACAAAATCACTATATTGTAAGTTGTTCGAATTAAGCATTTTGTGTAATGCTTTTTTCCCCCCCTCTCTTCTCTCAAGTCCTATTTTTGAAGAAGACACACCTTCTGTTATGGAGATAGAAATGGAAGAGCTTGATAAATGGATGAACAGCATGAACAAAAATGGTACACGGTAACCCCTCTATTCCATCCTCCCTCTCTTGCCTGCTGATGTAAAACTCATACATAGGAAATCAATGGAAGGTGTTTTGTATGCGTATCACTGCTTTCCCTACAACATTTTTAGTTGTGCTCTTGGCTCCCTCCTACTAAAATAACTGAACAAATGTCAGGGGTAGATTTTTTCAGAGGAGTATTTTAGTTTGTGTGGGAGTTTATTTTTAATATGTGATAGAATCTCACAAATGTTTTCAGTTTCCAGTAGACACTTTTATTAAAGACACTTATAGCTGTGAATGTTATTTGTATTTTTAAAGACACGTTTTAATGCTAGATACTAGTTTCTCTGAAGCATCTAGTCCTTCCAGTCTCCAGAATTTCTACATTTTTGTGCTACACAATGAGGTATTGTAGAAGAAATACGCATTTGCTCATAGTTCAGATCACCATTTATTTAAAATAGCTGCCAGGAACCTATGAATATGCCCTTCCCCTACCATGCAAGGCTATCAGCCCATGGAGCAATTAGAACATGCAGTAACTACTAGCAGCAGCATTTTCAGCTGCCTTCTCAGTTACTTATAAGTACCTTGCATTTTCCACCCCATTTTTCTCCCAGGTGAATTTCCCAGTCAAAATCTCTAAGGGGTCTGCGTTGTCCTTCCAAGGTCTCCTCAAAAAATCAGGTCTTTGGTAAACCATGAATTAAGGCCTAATTTTGAACCATGAATAGCTTTTCACTGGTTAGGAAATGCTGAAACACTGATATTTTTTTCGTTCCTGGTCCCTTGCCTTCTATCCAAATGGCTCATTTGCCTGACCTACTCAGCATGCTTTGTTTTTCAGGACATAAAGCTCTTTGGAGCATTTCTTTGCGTTAGCACCGTGCTCCACATGATGGGGTTTTGACCTTCGTGGTCTGTAAGCTCTTGTAGAAAATGTGCTAAGTGGCAGTAGTGAAAGAGAGGCATTAAGTGTACTACATAGAAAAAAAAAGTGGTGTAAAATATATTTTTAAATTTTGGGGAGAGAAGAGAGAAAATATTTTACATATTTCCGTGTGTGCGCGCACGTTAGTGTTCCCTAAACTCCAGGCCCAAATTCCCAGCTGGACTATGAAGCATAGGTGCAACAGTCAGGAGTGGAAGATTAACAAACAACTCTCCCTGTGGCAGCGTGCAGAAGACAGTCCTCAAAAGTAGCTCATTTGTATAGGTGTACATAAAGAACTGGAATGTATATAATAAATAAATTGTGGCAACACCTATCAAAGGGAAGGAGATGTAAGATTTCTGCTATGGGGACTGTGCAGATAAAAGGGTGCAGAAGTGCATCTGCAGATCTATATTCTAGAGTGACTGCATGATAAAAGCTGATGCATTTTTGAAATAAATGTAGAACAACTGCCAAGAGTAACTATAGTTTTGTTTCTTACCCTTTTCCAGGTGATTGTGAATAAGTGCCTACTGTAAGAGAAGAAGAAAAAGAATCAATCGCCAACCCAAGGTACTTTAATTCATTATATTATTTGAAGAAATATGGACAATGTCATTCTAAAATAATCTAAGGTTTTTTTGCATGTAATTATAGAATTATTTTTTGGTCCATTTAAGTTTTAAAATTTTTATATATATAAACTTTGACTTCAACTTAAACTAAAGGCTTGACACTCTTATCCCTAAACAGGTCTCTTCCTGTAAACTGCACTGCTAAATAATCTTGCAGTTGTAAAGTGGTGCAAGACAGACAACCAGATGGCACAGATGGAGTTTCACTCACTGATCAGACTTTACTCACAGTTTCCCAAGGTGTTAATACAAGCATTCAGCTTGTATTCAGCTTCCTTGGCACTCTTCACTGAAGGCACCCAGTTCCCCTCTGCCACCTGGTGCCTACAGGTTCTTGGGAACCACTGCCAGATGTTTTGGCTGGAGCTGTGACCTGACAGACAGGGACTTGTCTGATTCAAAGAAAAAAATGAGAATGAGTAACATGAAGGATCTTCCTGGTGCCCCCGTGCAGCACTCCCCCAGAGCTGGCACTAGTTGATAGTCCAAGCAGTGATCCCAGTGGGATGCAAAACTGCAATCCTGACAGCTTGTAAACTTAAAATCTTTCTGGTTGGTTTCCTCAGGATTTTGGCCAGAACTCCCAAACCCCTCACAATTTTCCCTGATTAAAAATTCTGGTTCTTGTTTCCAGCTGGAAACAAGAGGCTGTACATTGCCCTTGCCTGCACCCTTGTGTTGCAGCTGCATTTTGAGGAGTGGGCAAAGCAGCTTCTCTGTGCCAGGTTATGATAACAAACAAGCCATGCTGTGTGCCAAGAAATCCCTGGTGCAGAAACAGGCAAGGCCAGAAGCAGGGAGAGGACCTAGGTCTTCTGCTGCCCATAATTCTGCTGAACATGCCTCTGGCAGGATTGCACCCTCCCACTGTAGACTGTCATAATGTTCCAATCTTCTTTTTGGAATTTCCTTGCCCAGGAGTGAAATAGGGATGTTAGATCACTGCTGCTGCTGAGTTTGCAGCTCCCTTGCTCCAAAGCTGCAGTTTCAGAGGAACCTTTGGATGGAGCTTGTCTACCACACCCACTTGCATATAAAAGGTTTCTTTTTACACCTATTGCAAGTGAAATAATTGTTGTTGTTTTAGTTCAGTTTTGTTTGGAAAAAAAAAAAAAAAGGCTTAGATCCGAGGTTCCAGATGCAAGCAAGTGCATCAATTTTACCCTTAGCAACTGGAAGAGAGCCTAGATTTGTTAGCCATCTGGGTCTTCCCTTCCTGCTGCTAAACGATAACGCAGAGGGGGAAAAATTGTTAAGGAGAGGCAGCTGCACAGCAGTTCTCTAAAAGCAGATTTGCTGAGCACACCACTGACTATAGCAGGGAGTATAGGACAAAGGGTGCTTCAGCCACAGGCTAACACTGGCACAAGCCATACTGTAAAAGGCTTTTGAGGCACAACACCATCCTTAGCATCAAGTTTACTTCCCAAATCCTTAACAAGTCATTTAAAGGGGAAAAAAAAAATCATGGCCTACCAGCTTTAGTTGACATTTTACCATCCTTGCTAAAGGAGGGGTTTTATACTGGATTTGCATTAACCTCATCAGAAGGAGAGCGTTTTGCTGGTGGCTGTCAAAAGGAATCTTTGGGCTACACCCTACCTCAAGCTCCCCACCTGTAAAACAGAGTTATTTTAGAACACTGCACTAAGGCTTAAGCCTTGAAAAAAAACAAACAACAAAACAACCCTGTTCAGATAAGTATGCTTCAGTCAGAGAAAAGGCACACACATTATTCAAAAAAATTTTCTTGTGAATGGTGTCTTAGCATCAGACTAGATTAGAGAAATTTATGCCCCTAAATTGTAAAAAGGCAAACAAATGCAAATAAAAAGAGGAGATTTATCTCTAAAACATTCAGAGCTGCTCAGACAAGAGGTATTAGTTGAATACAAAGTGCAAGAATATTAGATGCAACTTAAGATTCTGAAAGACTGCTTTCTCTGGGCAAAATTCTTCTAAAATTAGGGTAGTTTATTTTTTAGATTTTATTGATATTTCAGTATGGGAAACATCTCAAGGCTACACTCGATGGTGTTTTCTTGCTTCACAAAGATGCTGAGGGGGAGTTCATCAAGACCCAAATGTCTTGAACTATGAATGATTTTGATATAATTTTGAAAACATATGAGACAAAACATTTCAATAATGACACTTTGACATTTTCAGAATGAAGTTTGTTCCAAAACTACTCTTCAGAGTAAGTGAATTTTTATATAAAATTTTTTGAAAGTTTGAAGAACAGAACTGTGTGGTGGTAAAATATTTCTATGTTGAGTGTTTCCCTTACCTCAAGGCCACTTCTTCAAGTATCATTTCATATGAAATTTTGAAATATGCTTCATTTCAATGTGAAAAGTTATTTGAAGTGGTGAGATTTCTAAGCAAACAAACAAAAAAATTGCTTCCTGTTTATTCGCAATTGAACCTTATCAGTCAAAGATCTGCTTTTCCCAACCAAATTCTTAGGTGGATAAATAAAGTCAGAAAGCGAATTTCATACAGATAAATAGATGTTTTCAGCAGCTCTTTTGAGCCAGGAAAGTGAAAGACTAAGAAATAAAAGGAAACAAAGCTATTATTATGGAAAAATTTATACTCATGAGCATCAAAGCTGAACATTTGTGCACAGGAGGCAAGATACAACAGCCTGGGATCCCTGATAGGTGGAGGTCACCTGCCCTGACCTTGTAGGCTAAGTTACAAACATAAGAATATACACATTTTCAAAATTTATATATACACTTTTCAAAATATATGTTTAAATTAAAGCCTCTTACCTTTGAAACCTACTGCTAGAATCCTGATTGTGCCTGAGCATAGAATTGCACCCCCCCCCACCCCAGCTGCCCTGGGCCAGGGTTCCCATCCTGTGCAGTCAGGAGGGAGCAGACAGTGTGTGCAAGGGCAGCAGGTAAGGCCTGATGATCTGTGGAGCACAAGGGGGTAGAGACCAATCTCTGCTCCAGGGACCTTTACTGTCCCAGAAAAATAAATGCAGCCCCTTCCCAGCATGAGTCATTGTAGGGGGTGAAGTACAAGCAATTCCCCTATGCCCCCTCACCTGAGAGGTTTGGTTTGTCTTGGGTGCTGCTGGGCACCCTCTTAGTCTTTCTGTACGAAAAAGGATGACTCCTTCTTACGGAGAAATGTTTTGGGTGGATGGTAAGTCAGTACAGAAAGAAGTGCTGTGAATGTGCCTCAATTTGGCAAGAGACTTAAGTAAAAATGTAAAATATTGAGATTATGAGTGGCCCTTTTAGCTTCAGAGGTGGTTTAAAACCCTGCTGTTATCCCTGCTGACTGAATTCCAATCAGCTAGTATAAGACACCACATTTTTTAACATTGGCATGAGCCAAACATTATTAAGAGAGCGCTAGGGAGCAAGCCACCTGGGCAGAAACCAGTGGGACAAAGAGAAAATGCATCTGTTATGAGGTCAGATGTAAACCAAAAATTCCAAAGGAGCAGGAGAAAGGCTGTGCTGGGCAGCCATGAACAATCAGACAGGAATCAGAGCAGCCCCTACTGCCAGCATCAGTTCATCCATTGCATAAGTGACAGATTTATTTTCTGGTAACACCTTCTCATGAACTCTAAAGATACTCTTGCATGTTATTTCCTGCTGAGACAGCCAACCCAACAGCATGACACTTTTTTTTTTTTCTTTTCCACATGTACACAGTGATGGTGAATCATGAAGTCCTCAGGACAAAAAAGAACTGGCTAAAGGGATGCAGCACACAAGCTCATCATCCTCCAGATATTGGAAGAAATGGGTTTAAATACCATTAATCTCAAAAGGCCAGAGAAGCAAATGCTTTTGTTGTATCCTGCTTTATATGGTCTTCAGAAAGGAAACATCACCAAGGGAAAAGAAGAAAAGAAAAAGGAGAATTTAAAAAAGAAAAGCACTGCAGCAAGATTAAGGACTGATTTTTGCAATGAGATTTGCCAAATCAGGAGAATCCTCTTTTTTACCCCTGCTAAAAATTCTCATAGTCCTTGTTTCTATCTAGTTCTGCAGTTGTGAATTGTGCAGCACTTAAAACCAATTCTGTTCCAGGTTTGGTGGATTTCTTTGTTTTGGTTTGATTTTGAGGGTGTTTGTTTCAGTGTTCATCATTTTGGACTGCCCTGGTTTGGTGGATATGAAGCTCATGCCTATGCCATGTTTATTTCTCAATTTGCTTTTTCTGAACAGTGCACTGATTTGCACAGGACTGCTGTTGGGGAGGTAGCAAGCTAGGACTGACAGACCAGCTCTGAGGAGAGACAGCAGCTGAAAAGCCTCTCAAGGAATAGTCACAAGTGATTGCAGCCCAGTGAGGGCACGGACTCTGTAGAGTGCTTTTTGGTTTTCAGATTAAAGGCACTGTAGAAGCGAAAAGTATTTTGAGACTGCCTTTCAGTTTTGTTATCTCCACAGATGAATGCCCTGGGTAAGCTCTCCCCATGTAACTCTTCTCCCTGCCCAGGGCTGTTCTCCAACCACCTACTTCAGAAATATTCAACTTGAAAACATTTCTTTTTTAAAAAAAAAAAATGAGTGAGGTTGAAAAATTGAACACTTCAGCACTCATACAGATTTAGATAAGTATATGTTATGAATAATTACTTGGTCAAGGTTTTCAGATGCAGGACGTTTCCTGCTGCTTCTGTTTTTAAATACTGAGCCTGCACTATCTGAAAGACACGGGCTTCTAAGTGTGCCCAGTCACCTTTAGTTACAATGAAAAAAAATCAGACTCCTGGGGTACCTCAAGGTGGGAATATAAATGTTTTAACTGTGTCCATTGATTTTACATACTACGTCTCTTAGGGATGTAGCTTAAATATATAACACATAAAAGAGTGGATCTTTGTCTGGGCAAAGCTACTCTTGCTTTATTTAAAATAGCAGATTCATATCCTACCATATCTTATGTTCTACCTATCCTCATATTCTATTTAAATATGTAATGCCTTCCCACTCAATACATGTTTAATATGATCAGTTTTGTTTTGCCTGCAAATAATTCACTAGTAAGTCACCATGCATAGCTTGATTAAAGAGAGAAAACAAATGCCTCAAGCCTCTGTGATGGCATCTAAGTATCACTAACAGCTGACAAATACATAGGATAGTTCAGCTTTGTGAATAATTCAAGACATGTAAAATACATAAGGAAAAAATGTTTAAAGCTAACCATTTTCAGTTATTACTGAATTTGACTTGATTAGTAATTTCCTCAAAGAATAAAATATTTCTTCACTGTTCCAAAACAATTTATTGCAAATACTGGATTTTGTAAATAAGTGAGGTAAATAATTTTTCCTTGTTTGGATGATTTTTAACTTTGAAAGAAATGTTTTAAGTTCATCTTTCACAACTTCTTTTTTAAACATTTCCACTATTTCCTGACAGTAAACCCATCATGTAGAATATTAATTTAAGAAAATGCAATCAAAAGGGGAAGAAAAAGTGAAAGACTGAAATGTAGAAAATTTAAAAAATTGAAGTAGATCTTTTCCAGTAGCAGTTTTGTTAGCTAGTTCTTTCCAACAAAGATATTTTGCTCAGGTTTCCCACAATTTGCAAAACAGTAACCTGAAGATGCCCAAAACAGAGAAACTGGGGTCTTTTTTTAATGGTACAAGATAAAAGGCTGTATTTTAAGACCATTACCAGCTGTGCGGTTGGAGGGCAGTCAGTGGGACCCAGCAGTTGACACCAGTGTGCAGTAGCGACTCTCACCACACCATGCTCCAGTCCACACAGCTCCGTGTCCAACAGCTGCTGCCTTCTCCCTGGAGAGAGCTGAAGCACAGCTGCACATGAAGAATAGGAGTCCTTGCCTGTCATATTTTATTTATTTTTGCTTTTGAAAATTAACCAACTCCCAGAGGTGACATTGTAAGGCTTAACTCAGTTCTGGCACACTGATGATCCATCACCTGCCCGAGCCACACACTGATAATAGTGCAATGCACCAACTCAGTTTGCTGCGGCATTTGAAAAGAGCCTGCACTGTGCATGTCGATGGTTTGGGGCTAATGTTAACTCTAGATGGTCTTTCTGCCAGATAAAAGGCTGCACAGCTCCAAATAAGTTTCTCAGAGTTTAAGTTTTACTTATATATTTTATTTTTCAAGTTTACCTTTGAGAGAATGTATTTAAGAATGTATTTCTGCTTATGCCATTAAGCATTAATTCTTATTCCAGTATTCATGATTGATCAATCTCTTTATAAAGCTATAAATCAATTTTGTCCAGAACTAATGTCTAGGTTAGAGGTTTATAATTATTCATGCCATTTACCCTCTCTAAATTCTGGCATGCTAGAGAATTTATTTGCCTCTTCAGGAACTTTTCTCGGCATTAAAAAATACAAAACAATGCTTTGGGCACTTCCTTAGCCAATTCTGACAGAAATTTTCTCTATCTGTTGATTTTTAAAAGTGCAAACTTAATATATGCTGTGTTATTATAGAAAAATGTACAATTCCATCAAATCTCACCTGTCATCAGGTCCTGTCCTCCTTGTGTGAAACAGACCAAGGGTCAAGTAATTTGCATTTCAGTATAGTTATGGATATCTCTAATAGATTCTCTCAGTACTAGACAGATACAATTTTTTGTATTTCTCTTTTCCCTGAACATTGATACATCATTGTTATTGTTCCCCTAGCCCTAAACCATGGAGGGGATCACTCACTCATCTGATTCCTCAGCCCAGCACCGCCCTGCTCTGTTTCACCCCCCTGGTCTCTGTCTCTGGTCATAACTGTCACACTGAGGTCTGCATTTGCACAGCCCAACACCTGCTCACACGGCCACAGCCAAGCCTTTCTGTGGACATCAGTTCAGGGGTGCAGCCCCACCAGAGGCCCTGCTTTGGCCCCTCTCCTCCCTCACACCATTTTTATTTCCCTCTTCTGCTGGCCTGCGTGCCCCTTGCTCTCCTGTTTAGTTTTACACTTCTTATCAGTTCCTGGTCATTTCCTTTTGCACACTTTTGCCTCAGTATTTTAATTTTGTGGGTGGATTGAATTACAGGGGATTTTGACCATCTCATGCCTACATTAATACAGCTAAAACATTATAATATTCCAGTTCATGAGTATTAACTGTACACTTTCTGTTGATGCACCTTCATTTTCCCTAAGTCATTCACATAGCCAGGTGCTCTAACCCACAAAATAAAAAGGAGAACCAGACAGCAGACAAGATAGCAGCAAACTCTAAAAATTATTTTCTCACCATGCACTACAGAGTATTTAACCCTCTGTGGTAATATCCATCACTAGCCTGATCTGAGCCAACCCATCTCACCATCACCTTGCAACAAGTACCAGGAACTGATAACTCAAGTCATCGCCCCTCAGCAGAAAATGAGAAAAAGCATGGAAATAGGAAGTGTCTCCCACTATGTATTTTTCTAAAATGTTTCACAAATGTGACAATCCCTAAGGAACTGCTACCTCTTCTTCCATTTCCTTCAATAATTTCAGTAGTTATCCAGCACTTCAAGACAATTTGACACCTAATTTACAGCATGAGGCTTTTTTGTCCTGCAGAAAAGCTACAGATCCAAAGGAAGATTTGTTTGAGAAATACATAGGTAATAAGAAGGGTAATTAAGAACCAACACCTCTCCTAGATATACTAAAAATCAGTATCTTAACAAAATAGAAATAACACCTCCATAAAGTTACAAACATAAGGTTGCTGATATTACCAGCAGTGAATTAATTCCATAAGAGTCCTGCACTTGTAAAGCACATAACCCTAACATGAACCTCAGCAAAAAGGAACGTTCTTTTAGTTTCTAGATAATCACAAGTTATAGATTAGTAGATAATGCTTTCTCTAAGATTAAAAAAAGAAATTTTTTTGGTAATGCTAAACTCATTGGGGTACCCTAAATTGGGCTTTTGCTACCTTTCTTAGGTGAGATTGCTGTATATTCAAGTGTTTTATCAAATAGCTGTTCCAAATTATTTTGTAATGTAAATATTCAAAAGACACAATATTACTTAATTGTATATAAGAGTTTGAGATTTTAAAAAACTTGTTCTAATAAAGTGTTTAGGGTCTACAGGTTCTGTTTTTTCCATAGTCCTGCTAATCCACTCAAGTCCATGGATGGTAATTAATTGTTATTGATGTCACAATTACTCAGGCCTGAGAAGATGTGCACAGCTGTATATGGTACATAGATAACTTATTCTTGTCAGCTCTCTAAAATTCAGGCAAAGCTTAAAAAAAAAAAAAAAAAAAGAGGGCTGCTTTATATATTTCATTATATTTTTGTTGGGATGATATTTCAGATTGTTTATATAAATAGACCAATTCTGACTCCAGGGAAAGTAGTGAATTACTCCCATGATTTGTCCTTGGGTGACTGTTGCCATCTTTCTTTAATGATCAATCATTTCTCAGGTTATTTCAGTTAAAATATTCAAATGGGAGTCTCCAGGTTGATAGACCTGAAGTAATTTTCAGTGGATTTAAGGGAAAAGGAATAATAATAATAAAAAAAAAGATGAAAATGAGAGATATTTTTCCAACTAGAGATTTAGAAAAGACTAATAAAGTAAAACATTACTTCCATCTATTTTTCCAATAGATAATTTCATTAGAGAGGCATATAGTAGCCTAAGAGTATCCAGAAAGCTTGAGACAGTGTTTATTCTATTTAATGCTCTTAATGTTCAAATAACCTCAGAATGAGAGCATCATAGCAATGACCAGACAGAAACTGGTCACCTCTTCCTCTCTCTCTCTCTCCTAGGCAGCACATCAGCAACACACTTGTCTAAGGTATAGACTTAGAAATCTGCATTTTGGGGCAATGCTTGTCTAGTTCTCAAGAGAGGTGCAAAAGAGGACTTGACTACAAAGTCCCAGAAAGTGTTGTGACACCTTGGGGAGTTACACAGCTACTCTGCTGTCCCCAGTCACTCGCTCTTACCCTACTCTGCCCCTCCAAGTACCATCATGCTGACCCACAGCCCAGGGGCTCCTCAATAGTCAAAGAAGGCTGGAAGGGGTCGTGGGAGAACTGGCTTGGCAGGGGGGTCGAGGGGTGAGCAAAGAACACATCCTGCACCGACATTAGCAGCAACATGCATGGTAAAACATCCCAAGCACTTACTCTCTGTTTTGGCTGTAAAGCTGTACTTTCTGTGACTATCAGTGACAGGAAAATAGTAGCAGCATGGTCTGACACCACCGCAAAGGGCAGCACCCGCTGCAGACTCCCATTCCTTTCCAATGAGGTTGCTCTAGGTTTTGTACTGGATCAATTCTCTGGCCTCCTTTTGAGTAGGATCTCATAAGTCCAGTAAACTATTATAAACAGGTGAATTATGCACCAAAGCAGCGTCTTTCCAGACTGTGGCTGTACTCTCGCCCAGCTCTCAGCAAAGGAGCATTTTTGGTTTGCTTTGGGATCTCTCCCGGCCGTAGCTCGGCTCAGGGCACCTTTGCTCTGCCCAGCCGGACCCAAACGCGAGTGTGACTGCCACCCCAAGGAGGCAGTCCTGACCTGCAGCTGCAGAAACGCATCTGCAGAAAGCAAAGGGGTACCCACAGACCAGCCGTACATGGGAACGTGGTTTTGACCCCCACATCACACGAGAGCTGCATAATCTTCAGCCTGACTAGTCATGCAGAGCAGTCCGAATTATACAAGAACATTCTTGTGAAAGCATTGAAAATTATACGTACAGTTTGTATTTTGACCATTTTCCTCAAGCAGGACTTCTCTCCAGTATAGACTGCAAGACTGGGCCTGATTCTTTAACTGCAGCATTTACCTTCTCAATATATTAACTTAATTAATTTCTAATAAGATGTCATAGCAAAATAGGGGCAGTTTAAGAAAGAACAAAAAGATACAAACCTTTTACTGCCTGGAATAAATACAAGCATTTTCTTGGGGGGAAGTAAATACTTCTTATCCACCAGGTTGTATGGTGTTCCTATAGGAAGTTAAAGCAGAAGCAATCACAGAGCAACTTCCAGGACCAGGTTTATTTAAGAAGCCTTGTTTCTTTCAGTCACTATACAGCCAGACCTACCAAAGAGATCTGTCTTTATTCAGAGGGAAAATAGGACTCATGGAATTCTGAAGTGCAAATCCTTCTGAAGGTGGCTCATCCAGAGTTTGGATGACAATGCTACAGGGGTACAATAGCAATGGCATAGGTGCAGTGAGCTACACTGCCTAGGGAGCTGTGACCACTAGAGTATGCAGATAAAAGGGGTAATGAAGGAGAAAAAATTAAGTGGATGTATAATAAGGAGTTTCTAAGCCTAAAGGAAAAACAAGGATTTGTACAGCCATGCATTAGTTGGATTCACAGGAGAGATTTATTTTTAGAAAACACATGAACAATGAAAGGCCTCTTTGCTGAAATTAAAATACTAAGGTTAACTGTACTGCTAGCACTTAATTAAACCATTTTTCCAGTTTTCAATGTTGAGAACAGCTTTGTGGGAAAACTCGAAAATATAAGAGCAGAACTTGTCCACCCATAAAAGACCATAGTCTAAAAGGGCCAGATCCTTGTGTTACCCCACTTGAGCCAAATCACTGAACTGAAAGCACAAACCAGAAGGAGGCATGAATTGAAGTATTATCCTTGTGCATTCCAGAACACAGGAAGAGCTGAGGTCTGGGGAAGGACTCATAGGTCCAGGCAGGCAGCATACTAAACTAGCTCCTCTTTCTTTTATTTATTTATGCACAGAGTGCATCTATTCTGTGAACAAAAGAGTAGTCACAGGATCCTCAAGTTATTACTATTTATGGATATACATGTTAGCATGAAATACTACCAGCTCCAAACTCCTCCCTCAGTTTTTGATGAAGAATTATTTATCTATTAATAATTAGGTTTAATGCTCCCATATACTAGACTTCAGAACTTGTTTACACCACTTCATGCCAAAGCTTTAAATGCATTAAAGGGGAAGTTCATTATTTTTGATTTATAATTATCTATGACAAGACAGATCTTAGACAAGAGCAGAAGAGAGCGGGAAATTATCTACTCATCCTCTGTTTATGCAACTACTACAAAGAGGCATGTGATGGCTTTGGCCTCAATCCAGCTACCATTCATCTCTATAGGACTCTTTCTACGACTCATACAAGAATCATGAAGCCCTTTTTTATCTTCTACTAACTCAAGGTGTAGACAAGCCATTGCTCTCAGTCTACAAAGACCCCAAGATGGTGCCTAATGGCCAATGAGTTACCAAGTGACAGAACAAAACATTTTGTTGATATATGGCATTATTGTTTTCCTGAAAATAATTTTTTTCCTGTAGCCTTGGTGATTCATTTTCCTCCCATCTCCATGTCATTAAGTATCAACTAGGAAAGTCAACTACACTAGTGCAGCTCTGAGAAACCTAAGCCAAAAAACCCCCAAAAAAACCCCAAACCAAAAGACCAAATAAAAAACAACCAAACCAACCAAACCTTGTTTAAAACCAGTGACACCTGAAATTCATTTATGCCAGCTCTGGAGCCATTTTGGTCTCTGATGCAGCCCCTATGCCCCAAGCAGGGGTGCCCCAGCCCAGCAGCAGCCACCTTGCCCCCTCCTCATACCCAGGCAGGCTGGTCCGAGTGTCCACCAGCCCAGGGGGCTTTGGCAAGTGCCTCCACACCCCAGTCAGTCCCAGACCCCTCAAGCTCCAATCCTGCAGCACTGTGGCAAATATGACTTGACAAGCAAGCCTTGGCACAGTCCCTGCCCGGCTCACTGCATCCCATCTCTGCCTGCCCCCATTCATTAAACCTCACAAAGGCATGGAGCAGTGAGGAGTTTGTCCCCACAGGAGACACACTGGTCAGACATCTCCAGTTTTATATTTAGGGTCTTTCCCACATTACATTGGAGAGCTGATTAAAAGTATTTTGTAATTTTTATAGTCTTCAGCTCTTTGCCCTACCCTGTATCTATATGTTTTTTCCTCCTCTCAGTCTATTAAAAATTCCATGTACAAAAGCCTAATGATTTCTTCCTCTCTTCTAGAAATCCTTTTAAGAGTTTTGACCTCATCCACACACATAAGCATTTTATTCCCAGTAGCTGCTAGTCTCATTACCCTTGTCTTACTTTGGACTACAAATATATGGTTTTGTTTGCTGTTTTCTTGCACAGTGCCTTATTTATTTTCCTGATGTTTCTCTGCCTACTGTCTTAACACAGTCCTTGATCCTAGAGAGACATGGCCTGCATCCTTTTGCTTCAAAAAAATCACTTCCCCTAGTGATTTTCCAGCAATAAACCTCTAACCTCTTTCAGAGTAATATGAAAATTCACATATATTGTTTTTACTTTCAGTCAGCATATTCTTGCATTTGTGCATACAAAATATTTTACACTTGAATATAAAGCTGAAATTAAAAATAATAAAGCAAATTAATTGCTTGCATCCTCCCATCGATTCTAAGCTACATTTATAGAATTTATTCCATTACTACATGAGCATCTCACTCCCTGGCTCCTAACCCAGCTGCCTTATAAATATAACAAAGCTTTCCTCCTGGCATAATTTGCTGCTCTGTTTTTCTTCCCCTTTCACCTCACTCTGCAACCAGATTATCCATAGGGAGTGGCACAGGGCTGCAGCAGGGAGCTTTGGCTGTCTCTTCTGGCAGCAGGGGATAATTCAGAGCAGGATGGAATTAGTGCCAGGTTATACTGGGGCTAGGTTTTACTCCTCCTAGATTTGAACCGGGGAAAAGCAGAAATATGTCTTAAAGCTCTGTCACTCCACCCGTAGAAAGGATACTGAAATCACTACCCAGTCGTGAATTCAATTTGTCATTTTTTCTGAGACAAAGACAATTGAGGCATCATACCACCCCCTTCCCCAAGGCAGGGTCACCTGCCATAGCTGCAATGGGGTGATTTCCCAGATGCATCCCTTCCCTTCTGGGCAGCCAGGTAGAGTGGTCACACAGCATCCAGAGCAGGGCTGCACACCTCCTCTCACCCAACCCAACAGTTTCACCACATGATCTGTCAGTGCTGGGAGTTACCGGCAGGATTCAGCCTGAACAGAACAGCTAAGAGAGAACATTTCAAATTTGCAGCACCAGCAGCATTTGAAAGACGGAGCCACAAGATGTCTATAAGCACATGCGGGAGAAGAATTTCTTTATATATAGATTGCACAAGCATGGTTAGGCCTGTATTCGTTATTAATTTTAAGATAAAGCTAACAGGGTTGTTACTCTTTTCCAGTTAAATCTACACATTTTCAATCCCAAGATCATGCCTAAAGCAATGTGCTTTAAATAGAGGCAAATGTGTCCACCTGTACTGTTGAATGCACTTGGCAGTTAACCCAAGGGAAATGCTGGGATGGGGATAGATGGGAAGACAAGGCTGGCTGAGTTCACATCCAAGAGGTAGTGTGCAAGAAAGACCCTGGTGTAGCAGGCAGGAGAAGAGGGAGAGGAAAAGTAAGAGCCAAAGAGTCCAACTGCTGTCTGAATAAATTCTTATTCCATAAAAAGGTACCCAAATTAGATGACATCTACACATCATGATAGCTTCCTTTATATATAGGCATGTACTTTCTAGTGACTGCGAGAAAGTAAGCAGAGCAGTTGCTAATTTAATTGTGAAAAAACCCAGAACAACACAGTGATTTCAAATTGTTCAGTCTGAAAGTGACTAACACAGAAAGAGAAAAGGGCTTCTGATTACAGCACCTGCAAGAAGCTCTTCAGGCTCCTCACCCCTCTAAGTGTTCTTTCAGCATTGAATGTGCCTAGAGCTCTAGAGTGCCTTGATTGGATGCCATTAGAAGATATTTCCAGACAGATGCCTTAAACAAAGCCTGCAATTCTCCAAATACAAATGTGCCTTAGTGAAGAATGTTTATGTATGAAAAAATAATTCTATTTTTCAGATATTGCCTTGTCATGTGAGACATTCCAGTTGAAATGGTAGCATTTTATGTCTCAACACTGGGAGATTTCCACCATAGAGCATTATATATATAGTCTATAGTCTATAGTCAATATTGAAATGTTCAATGGATGAAAGATGGAGCTAGACAAATGCAAAGCAGAAATAAAAAACATTTTGAATGAAAAAGAATAAATAACTTAGGATCAGGATGCATTTGTTACTCTTCTTCTGAAGAAACCTCACTTTCCTTTCATGACCTAGGAACTCTGAACTACCATCAGCTGCTGGCTAAAGTAGAGACATTGGTTTGCTGAAACACGGTTAGAAGAGTTTGTAACATCCCTAAGATCCTGCAATTATGAAGATGCCTCCTGTGCACTGTCTTCTTTGCGCTTGGAAAAATTCTTTCTCAAAGACATGGGTATGGCCAGAGGATGTCAGCACAGCTGAAAATCCAAGATCTACGAGTTATAGGCCAGGCTCATTCCTTGACTTCCACTCATCTTTATCTAGAAGTTGGTAAATTAAGAGTATTTAAACTGGGAGCCAGGGCTTTTTTTGAATGAGTGTTTTTGAGACTTATGATCCCTCAGCACATATCACACTGCACTAAAGCTCACAACGAGCCTCTTTGCTGAGGCAGCCCCCATCACCAGCCTCCACCCCAGCCCCCTGTCATACATATCCTGCCCCAGAGCTTCTTCTCAAACCCACACCACAGCAAGCTCCCACTGCACTTTCTGTTGGGAACAAGGGCTGTAAAACGATTTTATCCACTTCCTAGCTGTGCAAAGGCAAGTTCATCTTTACTTCTTTGGCCATGGACACCTGTCAAAACACGAACCTAAACATTTCCAGAGTTTGCTGTCTTCATCCTCCTTCCTATGTAGGCAAGATAACTGCCCAAATTTGAACCCATAGCCTGCTGCCTGCCAACATACCTAGCTGAACCATCACACTGCTGTTAGATGTTCCAGCTGTGCTATTCATTTATTGCCACTGGGTTACTTTACCAGAAAAACACACAAAGTTCAGTTTGGAGTGTCTTTCATGTTTGGGGATGGGGGGAGGTTTGTTTTCTTTTTTTACATAACTGAAATATTTCTTCCACTTACTTTTTAACCTTCAGCAGTTCTGGTTTTTTTGCTAGCCTACTACGTGTGGTTGCTCCTTAGTTACCATGACAGCCACTAATGTGCAGAAGGTTAGAGCCCAAGAAGAGAAAATAGCTGAGTCACGTGAGAAGACGGACAAGTTGTCAAGCAGATAACTCTAAAAAGCACACAGAGGCTCCTTGGCTGACGTAAATCAGTGTAGCACCATTGAAGTCAGAGTTATAAATCTCTCCCTCTGACTTGGTAAATACCTTCAGGGATCAGAGCTGCACCTGCAATTCTGTTGATGCAGTTGAGCTTTTAGGAACTACAGCTACAGATCTCTGAAATAAGCACAAACACAGATGTAAGCATGTATTTCAGCATTTATCAGAAGATAATCAGTGAGTTTCCTGGAGGTACAACCAAAAAATGTGTACAGAATATGAACACTGAAAGAAAAGCAGAGGTGAAACTAAATCTCAGATCCAAAGGACATGGAACAGACTTGAATTTTATGGCACAAGCTTCCCCCTGCTCCAGTCAGAGACTCAGCCCTGAATATCAAGTGCTTAAAATCCAAGTGCCTGATAGGAGTTTCACATTTTCCTTCTTGTGGGAAAGCAGAAGTTAAGAAATGTATGGTCTTGCAGCATTAGAAGATCAGGGTATATCCAGCTTGGAAGGCTTTGTGGCAGCTGTGAGATGGGTAAGTTGATGATGACACTGCATGACATATTGGATTGCCTTTTTATTTAAATGGGTAAAGTCCTAGCCCTAGTAAGGCCAATGTGAATTCTGCCAACAGCTCAGGAAACTCTGCATTACGTTTGCTTTAACAACCATTTAAAGAACCAAATGAAGCCTTTGGAGATGAAAGACATCCTGCCCCATGCTAGGTTTGACTGTGGGCTATGTTTGGCAAATTCCTGCTTCCTTGGTCACTTGTTCTCAGGTGGGCTCAGAGCACCAGCTCCCAGCATCACCACATCAGAGAAGAAACAGGAGCAGAAAGGGTTATTTCCAATCTGTTTTTTATTAAGGCTGTACAAAAAGCTTCTATCACAGTAAGGGTGGGGACAGGGCTGTGCAGCAGGAGGTGAGAGGGGCCCCCAGGGCTGGCACGCTCCAAAACTGCAGCATGCAGTGTCCTGTCCTCTGTAATTGCATGGGGGAAAGCCCAGCCTGTGTTTCTGCTGCCAAGTCAGGGGGCAAAACTAATATAGACATGACTTTTTATAAAGATGTCCCTAACAGAGTCTGGGATTTCAAAGCATTTTTACTACTCATCTATCCTTGAGTGAAAAGCCAAACCCCTGAAACTGATTTTGCCTTTTCAGATTGGCTAGCCTAGCTGATCAGACAGTGAAATGATGGGTTTTTTATTAGTATCAGCATTAATAAGAACTGAGAAGGCCACGCTTGTCTAGCAGCAGTTACAAGGGATCATCATGTTTTGTGTACAGCATTAACACACCAAATGAGAGGCTGAAGGAAAGGCTGCAGCCTGGGCTCCCTCAGGAAAGCAGCAATGCTGTCTGCTGAGCCTTTAGCATGTTGCTTTTCCTCCACAGCCTTGTATCTGTGAGTTTGTTTTTTTCTCCTCCTGCCCACTGCAAATTCTACCGCTAAAGTGTGCACAGAGGCACTGTAAGCAGTGTCAGGAACCAGCAGGAGCTTTTCCTGAGCTGTAGCAAGTGTTTTCAGTTCTGTGTCACAGAGGCACGCTCCCAGGAGGCCTGATGAGTACGATGCTGAACAGCACTTGCAAAGTTTGAGAACCATCTAGATTAAGGCACTCAGCACTATTAATATTCATGCAACTGATCGAGTATTATAACTCCAGGCCTTTTCTTCCTACAAATAACAAAGGTCTTGAAGTTGCTTGCTGATTTAGAAGTTTTATTGTATGGCAGTAGCCTTCTGAGCATCAGTGAAGATGACAATTGAGAAGATGTTCTGACTGAGGAATTTTTGTTGTTTTCTAGTAGTGCTTCTGCTAAAGGGCAATTCTGTTTGTAGGCTCATTGCTTTGCTTAATAGAAAAAGTGAAGAACCTGAACCAAGCAGAGCTACAGAAGAGATATTATGTTATCTTGCCTTTGTTCAAGCTTATGACGTGGTTCAAGCCCATTATACTTGCCAAGCGACAATAAATATTTGACCTGTGAATGCTAGAAGGGAATTCATCCTTATTTCCTCCCCTCAGATTACATAAATCTGAATGACAAGCTATTTAATCTGGGTAATAGTTAACAGCCTCTGATTGCAGCTGTTAATATTACCCAAAGGAATACCAGCTCCTAGTCAAGAGAGCCGTGGAAACACCTTGCTAATGAGATCCATATTTGAGGATACTCAGACTAATAGTTCGATTCCCATAAACACATTTCAAAAATAAATAAAAAAAAATTGGCATTTATAATAACAGGGTAAGTAAGAGGGTCCAACTATATAAGAATCCATGACCTTTTTGGAGACTTATTTGGGCCTGCCTCTGAATATCCTGGAATTGCTTTCAGCTTTCCTTCTCAGGCACCTGAGACTATGCTTTACTTCTGATAAGAAATTGCTTTTAGTCTGGTTTCTTTAATTAAAACTCTTAAAGCATTTTACATTCATAATATAGCCTTCACAGAACCATCATCTCTGAAAGTGCAAATGACCTTCACAATAACTGTTGCAAAGCACTAGGGAATCAAAAGTGTGGTTTTGTGTTTTCTCTCTCTCTCTCTCTCTCTTTTTTTTTTTTTTTTTTTTCTCCAAAACTCTCTTTCCCACTGATATTTGGAGAGCTCTACTTCTTCCCTTTTGGAAAGAGGCTTTATCCTGCACTGCTAGCTTATATATGTGAGAGAGACGGAACATAATAATCTGAAAGGCTCACTCTTCACAGCAATTGTCAAGGCAGTAACACTTCAGGGTTTCCTTTTTCAGGGGAAAAAGACACTATTCAACACAAATTCATGGTATGATTTTTTTTTCTCCTCCCTCGAACCAGGGTCATCCTTAGGAGCCTACTGAGCTCTCTACATTACTCTCTTCTGGAAAATGTTGTGTCACCTGCCCACAGCAAAGCTATGCTGTGGAGAACAAACCCACAGCTGTCTGCTTGGGTCCTTGAGTAATGTCTGTTGGTTATGCCTTTGAAAAGAAAGTTTGAGAATTCTTTCTGTGAAGTTGGGCTCTTGGATGCACTTTCAGAGTTTAGCAGTCCCTACATGCTTAATATTTCTATTTCCTGATGCATTTGGTTGCTGTTTGATTTAATGTGATATTGTTTTACCTGATGAGAAATAGCATTTTTCAGTTAAAAGAGGAAGGCAGAGAGTGTAGCACTGGGCTTTAACCCTGCCATGCAGAAGCCACTCTTTATTATAACATTTAATCACTTTCTGTTAAATTGTTGCAAATTTATTTAAAAAATCTTCCAAAGAGAACTGAGCTAGTATAAACTGTTAAATCTTTCCACCTTTCTGTTTTCCTTTAAGGCCCTAGCTGAAGCTAAATACAAAAGGGTAGCAGCATGACTGGCTAGCTAAAACTATTATTTTGGAATAAACCACGGAGAGAGGAAGATCATTCCTTTTTCATATGGCTTGCCAAATTCATATAGCTTACAGATTCCATTGCACAATTCTGTATAACAATTCTGTATAACAACACAATTCTGTTGATTTTTCTAGTACACAGCCAAGTTCTTTGAAAAATGCTTTATGCTTTTTCTCAGTTTTTATATGTATATGTGTAATTAAAATATCATTATTGAAATATAAGTAGTTAAAGTTGGTTTATTCAGGAGCAACACAACTACAGAAACATATTGTATGGGAGTACAAACTCTGCAGTCATGGGAGAGTTTGATTTGCTTAGATATGGGAGAAACAAGAATGAACTCAGAAGGAAAAAAACAGAGGAAACAAGTCACTATCTGGAGAGCATGAAAAGTACAGGAAATAAGGTTCTAGGCCTATATTAACTTCCCAGTATTTTTGGTTGTGAAATGTAATATCAGAAAATACTCAAAGCCTACAATTTGATGAGATACTGTTGCCACTCCAGGGCAGTACTAATAGCCCAGTTCAGCTAAAGTGAGAGCTCTCTGTCTCAGGCAGCCTTTGGGAAAGTTCCTTTAACCCTACTACACTGACATTATTAGTCTGGGGGACCAGGTGGCAGTGGGATAAAACATCAGTGTCCCATTTTACAGACACATAATTACAATCAAAAGTACGAAATGCTCCAAAACTTTACTTGATGACAATTTAGTGTCACCTGTTACAGTTAGTAAATATTTTGATTTAGCTGAATACATGAGTCCAACTTCTTTTTATCCCTAAGACTCTCTTTTCCATATTTGTGCAAACCTTTTTGTAGAAACTGTTTTCCTGAATGATTGTTTTACAAACTGTAGCCATTGGTGGGGAGGGGTAGTTGCTGATGGCCAAACAAAAATGGCTGAAGAAAAAAAATTATATTGGAGAGCAGACAGTGCCAAATAGTATTTGAATTAAATGTGAAATACAGGTATTCAGATTTATGTCAAGAAATGATTCTTAAATTTTGTAGAACTGCCTCTGGAGATATGAACAAGAATTTAATGAAAACTTCTGGAAAAAAAAGGGGCTCTGCTACAGTGTGGGGATATTCAGCACTAAGATCAATCCATAGCAGAAAACAGTGATGTTACCACCAGGTTTCCACAGTGGTTTCCTATGGACTGCTGTTTAATGGAATTATAAATAGTTTAAATATTGCAGCTCTGACTCAGTTATTTTCAATACCAGGGAATACCTTATTAGGATTTGCTCCCACCAAACCTTCTTTGCTTACCATGACAGTCAGGCTACCGTGGCTAAATATAGATTATAGAAGAAAGTTGCTAACACTTTCAACTTCAAGCACACACTTAGACAAATACTATAAATAGGCTGATGTTTTGTAAACTAGTACTTGCCAGAGGCACAGACTACATGCTTTCCTGTGTGAATTTTTTCCCTGTGTTGCCTTTATGAGACAATTAGCTAAACGTAGATATCTGAGCTCTCTTTTATACAATGAATTTCAAGTCCAATAGCAGCAAGAGACTGACAAAGCTTGTGAGCAGCAAAGCTTTCAGGCAAGCTGCCCAATCTAGTTTTGCCAATACTCTGATCTGCACTACCCTTGCTGTGTCTGTCCTGATTTTGCCAGGGTCAATTAATTCTAGTCCTTGTGCTGGTTTAGTCCTGGTGTAATCACAGCCTTGGTGCACCTGACAAACTCTGTGTTTTGGTGTGGATTTGGAGAACATTCAGAAATTGGTTCATATGAGTGTGCTATCGTGGGTGTTTGTAATGAACTGAAATACCTGCCTGTAAGGTTTCTAAGATTGGAGATCTGAGCCTGCAATGTTGCACAGGACAGATCAAACTGGGGCTCAGCATCAACCATTTCACCAAACCCCATGTTTTTGCTTAAAGCCATGTCCTTTCAAAGTCAAATTTTGCATTCAGTGCAAAAAAACCCATCAGCAGCACTCTTGCATTAAAAGCAAATTTATCTATCAGTATGTGGCACACTTAGGCCGGAACTGTTTTAACTCTAGTTATATTTGCTTTAAGCTACAGCCCGACCTACAAAAGTAATTAACTCTATCACTGAAACCAGTACATTTGTATAGATGGTCTTTTGCCAATCTTCTCACTGATTGTACTGTTTCTCTTCTTTTGTATGGTACTTCTACTAAAACCATTACACTACCAATAACAGAATGAGCAGAAATGGAGCAATAGAATAAGGAAAGAAAAGGCCCAAAGATCTTGCATTGTATCATCCCTATAAGTATCAAAAGTCAGGCCATTTTCCTGACTCAGGGTCAGAATTCACAAATCCTCTCTGATATGATATTATTGCTATGAAACATATATGCAAATGTCCATAGCAAAGGATGGTGTTGTTACCAAGAGCTAGGGTTTGAGATTGAAATTTCCTGCTGATGAGATTATCAGTGCTATCAGGTCTCTGAGCTGATGCTGCCACAGCATTGTCCTTTATCTTTACTTGCAGTCAGATCCTAGAACTGCTCTAGTTATGTCTGGCTAAACTTTCATCAATGTTTCTGGTAGTAAATTTACTCCCTTTGTCTCCCAAGTGGGAACAAGGCTTGGGAAATAGGGTCCAGTATTTTGACTGCATCCATGAAAATTTGCCTTATCTACCTTGGAAATTTTGTCTCTTTTTATCTGCAACTGGGCTTTTTACCTGCAACTGGCAAGTGTTAGACTTTTACAGCTCTTGAAAATGAGATCATGTATAGCTCTTTTTTTCTTTATCTGCTCATTTTATCAAAGAGAATATTTACATTATAACTCCACTTGAGCTCAGTATGTCCACAATGACCTGTTCTCTAGAGGAATTAGGATGAAAGAAGATTTTTTGTTTTCTTGTTATTACTTCTTCTGTATACCCTCTATTTTGTTTGAATGCAGTAGGTTCTATCTACAACTACGATTTTATTGTCTAAGTCTGGCACAATGTGCTTGCATACAACTTTACAGTACTTAGTAATGCTATGGGAGAAATGTGAATTGTGCCTTACCAGTGACTTAAAAAACATTCTTGAAAAGAACAGCAAGAAAAAAGAGACAAATCAAATGTCTGTCTGCTGGGAGGGCGACGGTCTCAGTTCCATCATGCAGGGTATTCAAAATGACCTTCCCAAGGTCAGCCAGGAGAGCAGTTTCATTTGTAGGGAATTAAAGTAGAACTAACCGTGTCTTTGCTTGGAAGACTGCATATCAAAAACAAGGAGCTCTTTGTTTCTTTACCTCAAGTATGTCATATCCTTACATGAAGAAGATAGAGAGGATGTTTCATACCATTTAGGAAGTGGAAGAAGGCAGTCTGAATTAGCAGATTTAGTCTTAAGTAAGGTTTTGACAGCCCATGTGTAGCCTAAGGACTGCAGCTTAAAGGGTGAAGTTTGAGCCGGATGAATCAATCTGTATCTCACTAACAACAAAATGTGTGGCTCTACTCCTTTGTAACTTGCTTATCTTGCCCCTTTTGCTACCTTTTGTCTGCTCCTGAGATTTTTTTCTCACCCAGCAGAACAAGCTGTGATTATGACAGCTGCTGATCCGGTGTCCCCTGCTTCATCGCCTGCCTCCTCCTATGCCAGCAGCACAACAGCACAGCTTCCCCACACCTCTGGTCTGTGTTTGCCAGGTGGAAACCAAAACATGGATAAGCACTATGCTGCAAGCCAGAACTTTGTGTCTGGTGCAACTCCCTCCTCACAGGAGTCCTGCTAAAGGGTTTGTTTCTCAGCACCAACTCTGCCTCAGAAACCTTCCCCAGTCTAGGACCCACATGTGTTCACTCCTGATGACCCCATTACATGGGATGTGTGCCTCTCCCATCCCAAACCCTGACACATGCAGCCTCAGGTATGGGAAAGTTAGAGGAACTGAAGCATCTGCCCAAGGCAGAGCTTCATTTTCATTCTCATTCTTGCAGGCAATTGGATGCACAGAACTGCCAGTCATTAGGATATTATTTACCTGTAAACAATTGGGGAAAATAATTTCTAAAAAGTAAGGATTTAATTTAAATTACATTAGTCAAATGGACTAAACCTTGTACAGAAGACCTCCTTCAGCATTAGCATAATTTGGGTCTGTGTTTTCCCACACAAAGAAATCCTTTATTCTTCCCTTTATCTGCAAACAGCTTACAAAATTTATCATATATGCCTGATAAAACCAGCTTACAAAATCTATCACAGGTGCCTGACAAAACCAGAAATATGGGCAAATTAGGCAGATTTTTAAAATGGTGGTTTAGTATTCGAATGTGCTCCTTTCATTTGGTTATCGCACCTTATTATTTATGGCATTTTAAAGATTACTTAGTATGATACAGGGTCAGTTTTCCTCTATAATAACAATTCTCTAGCAGATTTGTTACTCATGCATGTGCCCTCTCTCTCCTGGCTAACTCTCATTTTCAAATCATCATCTAATTTCTACGCCTTTTAGCATGGAATCTTTTCAGTTAAGGTTGTTGATAGACTGCAGTCTTGCCATTAAGCTTAATACCAACCTCTGGTATGGGTGGTAGTCCATCGAGATTAAAAACACCACGGGAAGAAAATGCATCCAGACAGACAACAAGTATCTCTTCAGCCTCTAGGCAGAGTGCTTAAAAACCCCAGTGTTTCTCTTCCTCTGTCACGATTTCATGCACAGTAATAACCTCTGGCAAGGTTTTTGCATTTTCACTGGATTGTATGTTGAAAACAATAAAGTTCCACTTAAAATTGTTCTGTGTGTTATTTTTAAAATCAGTTTTATTGAAACTGTCTGTGTGGTGGCATTCAAGTCTGGCATATGACAGTGTGATTAGTTCTGCCAATGCATTGATCTGCAGTACAATTCCTATTTTTATCCCTACTGTTTGAAGTATAGTCAGTCATGACCACATTTCCATTAAAGACTATGAGCTGAACCATTTTAATCTGTGACTAATAAAATAATCGTAACGTTTTCATTAAATCCTCAGCCAGTCTGAGCACTATCATCAGTGCTGGCAGAGTAGTGATTTTCTGTTTCTTGAGCGATGCATCTGCCATTGTCAGTGATCTGCACTGATTACACAGCCAACTTTTTCCCTTCACTCCCAAGTAATGTGTACTCAGTATTAGTGTCCCAGTTTTGTCTGACCTCTGTGTGAATTTATTATTCAAGTGGCAGAGAGAGAACAGTTAATAGAAAGCCAGTGGAATAAGCAATATATCCAAGAAACAAGAACCAGTAACCCCTTGACATGGATAGGGTCTGAGGAGAGAGACCTGTGTTCTCTTAGCTCAAGGGGCAGAGATCCATACTGCAGATACAAAAGTCTCAGCATTGCTATTTCCTTTGTAGAGGGCAAAAAATGCAAGTGTTTTTGTAAACTTGTGGGAAAAAAACTTTGCCAAAATGAAAATACTATTCATGCAGATTCCTGTGTGCTCCAGGAATAAAAAGTTCAATTACTTGATTACATATTTACCTATATGCTTATTGCAGGGCTGCTTTGTCCTTCTGTGGGAAAGGTGAGTGATGTTCTGTGGGGAAGCATGGCTCACTAGTGAAGGAGGCTTCTGTCTGCAAATCACCCCCTGCCAATTTGCTACAATAAGCATAAGCTAGGCAGGAATGGATGTGTGGAAGTTCAGCTGGTGAGGAAGGGATGTGCCTGCAACTCTCAAGAGTGAGAGTGCTCCTCTGCTACATTGCCCCAGTGGGAACATGGGAGAGGTTTGGAGACTCAAGTGAGCTCAAACATCTGTTTTAATATATGAGAAAGGAAAAATGAGTAAAGAAGGTAACAGCAAAGGGCAAAGAAACACCAAGCAGAAGATGATGGAGAATAAGAGGCAGAATTAAAACTGAATAGCAGACAGGAAAAAGCTAGTGGGCAATTGGAAGGCTTTTAATGCAGTCAGATATGCCATGGCCCAATGCTGGTGTGAGGTCTGGGCACAGCAGCCAATATCTGCCTGGGCACACCCCGACATGGCAAAGATCATTCATGATCTTTAGAAAAGGAAGGAAACGCCAGACCTAAGATACACGAGTCACCTTAATTTTGCTCTTGTTTTATATGTTTTATAAACACATACATGATGGCAACACAGTCAAATATAGCTTTCTTTTTCCTGAGACTAAGCTTTTCTCAGCTGCCAGGCTGAGTGCTGCATTCAGCCGTCCCACACACTTAATGACCAACAATTAAGTATTCTGTTTTTACCTTTTTTGCTGAACAGTGCCATATATTCAGCATCACAAACCAAAGGATGCCTAGGGAAGCATGACAAACCAAAGGATGCCTAGGGAAGCATCACAAACCAAAGGATGCCTAGGGAGGCATCACAAACCAAAGGATGCCTAGGGAAGCATCACAAACCAAAGGATGCCTAGGGAAGCTCTCATGTGATGGCCACAACTCTGCAATAAACTGGAGCACAAGCCCTGTGATGAGCGGCTGAGGGAGCTGGGGCTGTTTAGCTTGGAGAAAAGAAGGCTTGGGATGACCATGTCACTCTAAAGCTGCCTGAAAGGAGGGTTTAGCCAGGTGAGGGTCAGCCTCCTCTCCCAGGCAAGCAGTAAGAGAATAAAAAGACAGTCAGGGGCTGCCTAGGGTGGTGATGGGACCCTTGGGGGTATTTGAGCAATGACTGGATGCGACTCTCAGTGCTGTGGTCTGGTTGACCATGATGGTGTTCAAAGCTGGACTCCATGAGCTCAGGGGCCTTATGCCAACCGGACTGACTCTGCCAGAGCCTCTTGCCAGTAACGCTTGGTGCGGCCGTGGCAGAGCAGGGCCGGGCTCACCATCACTCTCGTCCGTGGGTTCGCGGAGCCCGACTGACAAAGCGCTGCCAGGAACAAGCGAGCCCCAGTTTCTGGAAGTTTTACCGAGGGTAAACCAGCAATTCCGACGGTCGGCTGCCGAACAAACCCGGCCCCGGCGGTTCCCATGGCGGGCGAGGCGGGGCGGGCGC